>PVIU01014368.1:0-52273 GCA_004026605.1 Ondatra zibethicus
GGGGGAGTGGGAGGGTGGAGAGGGAGGAAAGGTGGATATTGGAGAAGGGAATAAGATATCTACATTATTGGAGTCATTTTAGGACTGGCAAGATACTTGGCTCTAGAGGAGATCCCAGGTGTCCATAGGGATGTCCCCAGCTAGTTCCTTGGGCAGCAGAGGAGAGGGTGCCAGAACTAGCATTGTCCCATAGTCACACTGATGAATATCTTGATCACATCCATAGAAATTTCTTCCGATGGATGGAGATAGAGACAGAGACCCACATTCACACCAGAACAATGGATTGAGTTCCCAAGGTCCAGTCGAAGACCAAAAGGTGGGAGAAGATGAGCAAGGAAGTTAGGACCGTGAGGGGCTGGACCACCCACTGAGACAGTGTGTCTGATCTATTGGGAGCTCACCAAATCGAGCTGGACCGGGACTGAATGAGCATATGATCAAACTGGACTCTCTAAATGTGGCTGCCAATGAGGGCAGAATGAGAAACCATCAACAATCACACTAAGACCATTCTTCTCTGCATGTATTATCTTTTTGGGAACCTAGTCGATTTGGATGCACACCTTCCTAGGACAGGATGGAGGGGAGAGGGCCTTGGACTTCCCACAGGTCTGGGCACCATGCCCTCTTTTAAGGAAGCAGCGGGAGGGAGGGGGGGAGCGGGAGGGGACTGTGAGAAGGGGAGGAAATGTAAATTCTTTTTTTGAATGGAAAAGAATAAAAGAATATGGCAAAAAAGTCACTCAGAAAGACTTCAATGTGGGTTTGCAAATGTAAGAAAAAAATCTCAATTCATCTTTAACCACTAGTCTCATTGTCCATGGAGTTTTGAAGACCTTTCATGGATCTATTTTTACTGAAAGAGTTCTCCATTTATTTATCTTTTGTGTGTTCTTTATTTAGACTGTTTCCTCAGTCTAGTTGTCTAAAATTTTTAATTTGTGAGATAAAATAAAATGCTATTATTATTTTTTTAATTAAACGAAGATCACTATAGTTTGAAAAAATTGCTTGTTGGAGACATTTGATAAAATCTTACTTTAGTTCAGAGATTCATATTCTGCTATTTGAAAAAAAATAGCACGAGAAATTCGTTATTTTACATGTCCTGAGCAATATAAAACTTTGATGGTGTAATGTATGGTAAAAATGTATTTTATGGAAAGAGCAAATATTATATTTACAAAAAAGAACTTCCTAATTTAATTCAGAATGAAATTCACATGGGAATTATTCATGGAATTCTGTTTGGTCTCAATCTTTACAACATCCTTGTGCAATGATCTTTAACATTACAGAAACAAAATATTTAGTCAGGAACATGCCTCAGATTTCAATCAACATAGTAGATAAGAGCAACAACCCTGGTAATAGCCATGGGGAAGAAATTTATGCTTTCAACTACTCAAAATTTATCAAAAGCTTCTTTCAAGTATACAATATTTGTAGAACATTGCCCGAAGGATGTAAAAATTTATGTACTCCTCTGATTTCTGTGAAATATGTATTCAGGTTTTCCCACATTTTCATATCTCTGGATAATATCGTTCACATTGGTGGATTCCCTTTTAAAAGTGAAATTTTTATGAGAAGTTGTCAACTAAATCCTCAAAACTTTCTGAATGTTATAAAGAAAAATATAATTTCAATAATGATAAATTTGATTTTCAAATCAACTGTTCACTTGCAAACTATTCCTCCCCTTTTTTTAGTTTTCAGGACTCTGACTAAAACGATGCCTTTAAATGTGTACCTATAATATTCTGAGAAGCATTAAAATGTGGGTCACTAGAATGTCCCACATCATCTTTGCTAATATTTTTCTCTTTTTCAATAGTAATCTATAATATCTTGATCTAACTTTAGAAATCCAATATGAAATGAAAAAAGAAAAAAGATGCCCAACAGAAGGAAATAAAAGAAAGTTGTTAAATTAATTAATCGTTCGAAGAATCACGAAAGACAGCTTTATAAACAATTAATTTTGGTTTCTAGAAAATCCTGTCATAACATACTTTTAAATTTTCTATGACTTAGAATAAAAATAAATACTACATAAAGTAAATTATTTTGTTGTTGTTTTTAATTCACATATCTTTTTCTTTTTACTGAAAATTTATATGTTCATACAATATATTCTTGTTGTCAGAGGATTCTGTCCTGCCCGGTCCTGCAGTCATTCAGTCCCTAAGAATCACACATCAATTATAAACTGGCCTAGTATCTCAAGTTCTTCTTATTAACTAATTCTTATAACTTTTATTAGCCCATAATTCTTGTCTATGTTGAACACATGGCTTGATACCTTTTTCGCGAGGCAGTCACATCTTGCTTTCTCTGTGACTGGATCAGGACTGGAGACTAAGCTTCCCACTTCTCAGAATTCTCCTGTTCTAATTGCCCTGCCTATACTTCCTGTCAGGTTTCCCTCCCTATATTTCCTGCCAGGCTACTGGCCAATCAGCGTTTTATTAAAAATAATACAAGTGACAGGACAAATGACCATTGTCCCACAGCATATTCAGATTGTGGTTTTCTGTAAAAAGTTAACTTTAGTTTATGTGTTTGGTGTTTTGTCTGCATGTATGTCTGTGCAGCACATGCATGCAATACTCAAGGAAGTCAGAAGAGATCATCCAGGTCCTTGAAACTGGAATTGCTAAAGTTATGAGCATCAATGTGGATGTTGGGAATTGAACATGGGGACTCTGTAAGAACAACCAGTTCTCTTAACTGTTGAATCATCTTCTTGACTACTTATGAAAAAAATTAAATGGCATTACAAAATGACTCCCATTAAAAAATCTGTTTAATTGTATATTATTCAAATATTATATAAAATAACTTATTAATAGGATATGTTTTGATACTCTATTAATAAATTTTGGATAATAAAATATTGTTGATTTATAAGCTATTTATATTGTTTTCTAATTTGTATATATCAGGTTGTTTTTCTTTTTCATTTTCCACAAATAAGGAAATATATGCAAACCCATTACTTCCTCATGAATTAGAGAGAGAAATCAAAATTGAAAGTATGCCACAAAATTAGGAACTTTATGTACATTCTCAAATTTAGGAAACCATTTTCCTCTGTGACTAGTTCATTTCCTAAATTCATATTAGCTAAACATGTTTAATATTAATGTCATTCACTGAATTGTCCAATTCATTAACATAGTGAAATTTTATTGGACATTGTATGTTTTTGTAATAGTGCTTAGATGTGTAAAATCAGGATCTGAGGGAAAGGAAAAAAAAACAAAAAAAGCCACATTTCTATTCTTATATCTTAAATTACATACGTTAAAAGTTTGTAGAAAACACCAACCTATGATTTTTTGTTTTGCTTTTATTAAAAAGTTTTATTAGTATTCATAAGCTGGCTTACTTCTTTTCTTGTAATAAAAAGTGAAACATTCCTGAAAACTAACATTGAACCCAGTCTTCCAAAGTACATATTTCTAAGACTGGACAAATGTTGAAACTTAAGGGCTAAGAACACTAATATTTTTAATTAATTGTATTGTTTTCCTTTCACATTGCTGCTTTCTGAAGGGAATCAGAGAATAGAGGGTATCTGGAAGACAGAGGAAGTGTGGGGAAGAGGGAAGAAGTGGAGTGAAGAGAAACTGTCCTTGGATACACTTTATGAGAGAAGGATCTATTTTTAAATAAGATAAATAAATAAAATTTTATATTGAGATACATATAAAAAAGAATGAAAGCAGAAGCTATCATTCAGTGAGCCATACAGTATCAAATACAGTCTGGATTACAGAAACGACTACCTAGATCCTCGGTCACATTCAGTACCATCTTTGAATATTATATTATAATAATTTGAATTTTATATAAAAGCAGATAAATCTTTTTATGTAAAAATTTATGCAAAAATATTTGATAAGTATCTTCACTACTAAGTATATTAATCTGTGATACACACATGGACCTTCAGGTACAAGTGCCTTATGCTAAATAGATAATATATAACATGTGAATTTTATATTGGGAACAGATGCTGGTAGCAAAGATACCATGTACTATCTCTATATTTAGGTGAGAAATATTGACCTGTTTTATTTTTTCTCCTAATAAATTATGAGAAAAGAATTCTATATATTCTAATACATAAAATGCAAAAAATAAACAGAAAATCATTTAAATATAACAGATAGTAAGAAATTGCTTGGGTGGCATGTGCCACATGACTCCAAGTATTTACTTGCATCACCTCATTTATCCTTTATAGCAAACCACAAAGGGATCCGTGTTTTTGATTTGCCCATTTATGGGAAGGGGTGCTAAGACAAAGCAAATGTCAATAAGACTCCTCAGCTCACAGACTTGACATGGTCAAGATGAGGAATTACACTGAGAAAGCAAGCTCCAGAGAGTGTACTCCCATCCTGCATGTGCCCTCTTTATTAATCCCCCAATTATTCATCTGTAGTAACGTTTTTCTCCATCTCATGGTTAAGTCCTCAGACTCTCTCTGGTCCATATTTCACAATGAGGCTAAAAGAATTACTTGAAACAGGAAATTTTTCCTTCAAGGAATTAATAGAGTATGTGAGTCACTTTTCATTGTTGTGATGCTACGTCTGAAAAAATGACTTAAGGGAATGTAGAGGGATGAACAAGAGTGGACCCCATAGACTCGTATATTTGAAAGCTTAGTCACCAGGTAACCAATTGGGTTCCATACACCATGTTTCTGAAGTTCACGAAGTGAGAAGTTTCCACTGCCACAAAGTCTGAACAGAACTTGGTAAACAAACATGTAGGGAAATTCATCATAAAGAGTTCAGGAGCTAGCAATCTAAAAAGAAAAATACATTTAAAAATTATCTTAAATGTTGAAAGGAAGTTTTCCAGCAAAGCAATTGTTGAATATATGTAACCTGCACTTTGAATGGCTGTAAAATAACTTGGTTTGTGATGTTTTCTTCCTCTAATGATAGAAGCTTTTATAATTTTTTTGCTTGGCACACAAAATTAAGCACCTTTATGTAGAAAAATAAATAAATGAATAAATAAATAAATATAACAGATGAAATCTGATTTAGGGATAACATTCACACCTTCTCATGGCTTGAACTGTTCTGGAGAAACTGTTATGTTTTTGATGGTTCTGCAACTACTGCTATTTTAGGAGAAATTTTCTGTCAGTGGACTTAATGAAAGTTGAAATTCTTCCTCATTATAATTGAAAACAGAGTCAAATTATAGGAATTACATTTATCTAACATACACTGCAACTTAGCATGTGAGTGATTCATTTTTTATTCTCTGATGATCAGAGAAGTTATTGGAAGAAATTCTGCCAGAAGTGAATGTCCGTATTGAAAAAAATCACAAATTATAGTATTCTGATTGCGATAATATGAAGCATACTGGGTATTAATCAAGTCTAAATGACTTTACCTTTATACTGAATTTTTTAGTTCATAAGAACACTTAAAATTACTCATTTCTTTTTTACTAGAAAAATAATGTATTAAAAATTGATAATGAAATTGGTAATTTTATGCTGTCATATTTAATATTTTGGTTAATTTTGAAACTACTCAATAACCTCTTGTTTCTGACAAAATTACATGATCAGCTGCCAGTGTGCTTCATGGAATAATAAAGTATAGATGGAGTAATATTTAATATCCGTGTCTATTACAGAGAATTGCCTTCTTGAGTAATGCATTATTAAAAGTTTCTAACAAGTTATAATGGATGTAAAATAATAGAATATCTTTTATGAGTGATTTAAAAATTCATCTCATATGCTTGTCAATGGTTTAAAATAGAGATAATAGAGAAGTAACAAAAATATTAGGTTTGAAGATTCTTATGTATGAGGGCTTTAAAATGTTTCTTAATGTTTTACTCAGGCATACTTTAAAGGAATGAATGGATTTCTAAAAATAACTTCAAGTATACAGAATGCCTTAATATTAATCAAAAACTCTATGGTGTTCCCCAACTTCTATATATTTCAATATATAACAATAATAAAATCTTATTGGGTGTCATAAAAGGCTTGAATGTTTCCAAAACAACCTACATGAGTTAAAGAATTTATTTGATTTTAGTTCTAAGTACTTAAAATATTTAGGAATATAACTGACAAATAATGAAATAGCATGCTTTATAGTTTCATAAAATCTCACAATTCCTGGACATTTTCTCAAAGAAAACTTTCAAAAGGATATAATAAATGTGTGCTATGCTCAGGAGACTTTAACCAGGTCTAATGATAGATATTTTAGTAGTTTTTTAGAGGTATTAATGCTATCATAATGTTCTCTACAGATAGTGGTGATTAGGAATTTTCCCAGAAATATTAAAAATAGAACTATCATGTGATTCTGTTTTCTTTTTTGATAACATATTTAAAAATATTAATATCTGTGTTTCAAAGAGAATCTTGACTCACCATTTTTATACATTATTCCCTAGGTTACTTCACCTTAATCCATGAGGACAATAAAATTTCTCACTGATAATAGGAACCAATAAGGAAACTATAGTACAGATACACAGTGGAATATTGTTCAGAACTAAAAAGAAAACCGTGCCTTGTAATCAACTGGATAACCAAAAAATATTCTGAGTATAGGTAACAAATTATGCTAAAAATGTTCAGGTATCAGAATCAGAGCTTGATTTACATTTTGAATTAACACTATTAGTAAGTGGTTGCTGAAAAGCTTCTTAATTTGTCTGACACATTAAAAATATTTATGTAAGTTGTTTGAGATATATTATTTTCCAATAAAGGTCAAGAAAATAGTTAAAGCTCCACAAAAGTAAAATATCACAGCAGACGTAGAGAATTAGTATCTGCATTTTTCAATAATTCACGGGGACTAAAAGGATCATTGAAATGTTCCAACAGTGATGTGGAACAAACACCAGACTATTAAATGCATGTCTCATGTGTCAGCAGCCTAGTTTGCCACCATGTTCTCTTTTATTTCTCTGGAAGAACGAAGGAGTTACTTCGTCAAATTATTTCCTGTGTTAATATTGTTCAACCTGGTTGAATATTGAATGAAATCTCAAAATTATTATCATATTTAATTTGATCTACACAGGTTCTAGGTCAACGTGGATGGGTAAACCACAGTTTGAGTATCAGCATTATGTATATTGCCAAAAATCTTTAAGGACAGTTGTATTTTATGTCAAGAAAAATATGGATGTTATTTGTTAATAACTTTGATGGCTCATGTTAATGAGTAGACTGTCTACAAATGTGGGATGGGAAGAATAGAATAAACATTTATTGAGACAGAAAAATAAAATGAAAACAACCCCAAAGTTTAAGATTATTGAAAAATGTATTTGATCTTTTATGACATCATGAGAAATATGAACATAGAATTTAGACATATTAGTAAATCATTTGCTTTTACAGTAGAAATGTTGACAGACAGAAAGATACATCTCTATAATGACTTATGGGGATAATAATCAAACTGTCCGTAATGAGGAAAACAAGCATGATTTAATTGCTATGTACTTTAATACATTATTAGATTTTCATTTATCACCACAAGAGCTAAAACCTATGGTACAAACATCTAAGGTTGCACACACCTTTAATTACAGAAGTCAGGAGACAGCAACATGGGGATTTCTATTAGTTTGGGGTCAGCCTAGTCTACATAGGAAGGATATTGAAGTGTATCCAGGACTATATTGAGAAACCGAATAACCATATAACACCAACATCAACAAGCTTGAAAACTTTTTCTTATATAGATAAAAAAATTAAAACTAAAACCACTGAATCACTTTAAAATACATACAAAAAACTCTCTCTCTCTATCTTCCTCCCTCCCCCCTCTCTCCCTGTGTATGTGGTGTGTGTGTGTGTGTGTGTTTGTGTGATAATACAATTATCTAAGAGTTCATGAAATTGAGGAGTGTGGGACACAAAACAGTTGATATGAAAAAAGGAATAGAAATTATGTAAGCAACATAATTTAAAAAAAACTTTAAAAAAAAGGCGAAGCATTAAGTGATCAGACAAGCATCATATTAAATAGGAGTATTGGTGAGATAATGGAGAAACTTACAAAAATCTTGGAGGAAACAAAAATAGATGCCTAGATTTTCTTTGTTTGTTTCCTCTATCAGATTTTCTTTGAAAGAAATTCCGATGTCCAGTCACGAAATCTACAGACTTGTTTTCTGTTATACATGGTTTTACTTGTCCTGGAAAATTAGAATTCTCTATTGCTTCCTTCAATACCAACATTTTCAAGTGACCTGTCAAGTAATTTTGTAATCAAACTCAATTTGGTGCTTTTCATGAATAGTGGCAGTAATAATAGCAATGAGTTAACATTTATTGAGTGCTAATATTCCATTGTAGTAAATGTGCTATGAATTAATACATGCAAATCTCTTATAATTTTTCCAAACACATATGAAGCTATCAGTGTCTTAGCTGTAACTCACTGCTATTGCTATTTATTTTTCTAACTGTTGCTATCATTTACTGTCTAGAATAATGCTACTAAACAGATGCTATTTTGGCAGTATTTTAGCTATGACTGAATAAGATTCTGAGATATTAACTGACTTATACAAGATCTCTCAACAAGCAAGTGAAAGATCAACATTTCCACTCTGAGTTTTCTAGTTCAAAAGCCTGAATTTATAAATATGTATTACATTGTGGGCAAGTATCCTGGTCATTTTTGGCTCTAATGAAGTCCATAGGAGAATCAATGAGATGCACTCAAATTATAGAAGTAGTCATATCAGGTCTGAAGGATGTTTTATCCTGTGCTGCTACTAAGAAGTGCCATTTGTCAAGATCAAATGGATTCCTTTGACATTGCAAAATCAATACAATTTTAATAAAAAGCAGGAATGTCTTATAAGTAATGAGTGCAGTCTAATATCAAAGGTTTAAATTGCTGCACTTCTCTAATTCCAAATGATACCATTTCTAGCAAAAATGTTATCCATATTCTTTCATCTTCTATTGCTGTGCATAACCTATTGTCATTGACTTATAAATTCCTTGGTGTTTTTAGTGAATAGACACTTAAATTGTGTTTGGATTTGTATTCTAATGCAGAAATATACCTTTTATTCACTGAATTAAGAAATATCCTTCAAAAAGAATAGCA
The DNA here is from genome assembly GCA_004026605.1 of Ondatra zibethicus. Lineage (NCBI taxonomy): Eukaryota > Metazoa > Chordata > Mammalia > Rodentia > Cricetidae > Ondatra > Ondatra zibethicus. The sequence continues at coordinate 9,153 of PVIU01014368.1, forward strand.
TTATGAACATGTCAGAATAGGAAGCTTCAGACATATATATGTATATATATGTATATATATATATCAATGAGATATTAAATGATATAAGAATATTAAATGGACCAGTTCTTTTGTTGACTATATAGTAACCAGCTAAAATTTCCCTGCAGTGTAGGAAATCTAAGAAGAACTTATCTAAACTAGAAGTAAAATTTCTGTCATTTACTTACTATCATGCTTTCTGCTGCAGAGCCCAGTTCCACTGGGAAAAACAACTAACTTTTCCTTGGAGAGAAAACAGTGAAACATGTGTCAAACCTTGGGGCTTTTTCTAGGGATCCATGGAGTACTGCTTTTATTTTACCTGAATGTAATTACTGATATACACAGACGTTTGGAGAAGGCAAGAAGAAATCTCAAGTTGCTGTAGCCACCAGCATATTTGCAGTTCTAAGGATAAACACTAGGCAGCACTCTTGAGTAGAAATAAGTCATTCTAAACCAGGACTCACAGGTAGAAGACCCCCAAAAGACACATCTAGAGAAGATACATTATGGGTCTCTAGCAGAATGATGAAAAGCCTGTTCTACCTGTCTGATGTTTGACTTTTATGACGGAGACAATGAACATACTTTTCCCAAATGTACAGAGAGCAATAAAAGGTCACATGTATATCAAGAACCACATGTGGCCTGATCAAAGTAGTATATTAATTCTCCAGGTACCTAGAGTAGAATAATTGATATGTGTATCACCAAAGGAAGAGAAAATATCCCAACTAAATCTGTCATGGGACAGTGTTGGAGAAAAGAATGTTAAATGTAATATGAAGCCATAGTAAATGAAAAACTCTTTTATAAGCACAAATAAAATATCCATTAATAACAGCTGGAAAATTGCAGGTATTTAATGTATTTATTTTGTCATGATGTCATTCTGTAGCTCAAGTGGCCTGGATCTCGATATGTAGCACAGGTTGGCCTTGAACTCCTAAGCCTTTCCTGCCTCACAGTTCCCCATATTGAGAATATAGGTATGCCCCACTATTCCTGATTGCCCATAAACTCTCTTTAACTTAGACATTTAAACTAATAGAACACAAAATATAACTATAAATCTATTCTATTAAATATAAGAATAAGTAATTGTATTATCAATAGTATACACTGAAGCAGCACGCATACATGTATAGGAGTAAAAGTGTTGCATGTGGCTGGAGTAAAGTAATTGCAAACTTAAGATACATTGTAACAATTCCAAAACAGTTATATAATTGTAATAATTACAAACAAAATATGTACATAATTTTCTCAAAACTTAAATGTAGTAAAATCAAAACATCACAGAAGTATGACTAAAAAACAATGAATAGACAGAAAAAGATACAGATAATAGAGATGTTAGACATATAAGAAATGATAAACAAAGTGGTAGTGTTTCTTTCCTACCAGTGATTATAAATAATTGTCTAGTTAAAGATAGTGTGATGTTATGAAAATAAAGAAGCTGAAACATAGGGTCTGTTGAAACCTATAGAAGTGACATGGACTCCAAGTGAATACTTAGACTGGGAATAAAAGGATACAAAATAAGTTCCATGAAAGAGAACCAAGAAAGGGAGTGAATATATGTGTGCAAAACAAAGTAGACATTGTACAAAGCAATAAAAACAAAGTGACAGATCTAATAAAATGTCAATTATATAACAACTAACCATCATGTGTTAAATTACTTAGATGTATGAAGCAGAAATTTTGTGAATTAGAGAAGAAATAGGAAGTATTCAGCAACAATGGTTGAAGCCTACAGTGCTCTACTTTCAGCTATAATTATAAAAATTCAATATGTCACCAAAAAACAGAGACCTCAAATAAATATGATCACATTGCCCTTAACAGAGATATACAAAACATTCTACTTAACAACAACAAAAGTATTGTTAAGACAAATGTCTTCTATATGCACAAGAGCTTTCTATAATATATTTTATATACTATGCAAAAACACATCTTCAAAAGTTCAAAGTTACTTAAACCATAAATACTATTTTTTCACACATAGGAGGATGTAGTCAGAGATCAACAGAAAATACAACAGAATGATGAAGAGAAGAACATGGAAACAAAGCACTGCTTATATAGACAGATGACCTTTGAGAAAACTATCAACACTACACAAAAGGAGTCCTCATCATTAGCGTTTCAGCAAAAATGCTGGGAGGAATGGATACATACTTGTATGCATAGAATGAAGTCAGAGTTTTTAGGAAACACTGGGTATGTTTGTTTGTTTGTTGAAATCACTTCACTGGAAGGCTGACAAGATGGCTCAGAGGATAAAAGTATTGTTGAATACATATGAGAATGTTACTTCAAACACAATAGAAGTTGACATTTGATTCCAAAGTTTCTTTTTCTGTCAATCTGGATGCCTGCACGTGTACACTCAAACACACACACACACACCATTCTCAAAATAATGATGATGATGAATGTAATAGTAGTTTTTGTAGTAGCAAAAATATAAACTTTGACAAAATCACCTAAACATCGGCTACCTACTAAAATACTCAGTGGAAAAGCTCTAAAAGTTCAAGAAAACAGACAGAAATTTACAGAACTCTGAAGGAAAGAGTGCATACAAAAGTAAAAATAGGCAAATTGGTGTCCAAAACACATAAAATCTGAGAGAAGGCAATCATCAAAATACCCTGTAAATAACATTTGTGATAAAGTGTGAGGAATAGGACTTCATATTGAATTCCCACTGCTCAACAATAATAACATAAACTGTTATTTGAAAAAGGACTTGTTTCTTAAGGAAGGCACACAAATGTGTAACAAACACACATTGTACTAATTATTTATTTGTTATTTCTTTCTTTCTTTCTTTCTTTCTTTCTTTCTTTCTTTCTTTCTTTCTTTCTTTCTTTCTTTCTTTCTTTCTTTCTTGGTTTTTCAAGGCAGGGCTTCTCTGTAGCTTTAGAGCCTGTCCTGGAACTAATTCTTTTATACCAGGCTGGCCTGGAACTCACAGATATTGCCTGTCTCTGCCTCTGCCTCTGCCTTCGAGTGCAGGGATAAAAGGCATGTGCCACCACTGCCTGACTGTAATATTTTTTAATTGTAGCCTAAATGCAATCAAAGTCATGTGAGTTTTGACCCCATACACATGAATAAGGCTTACATTAGAAAAAAATATGAGTGTTTTTGAGCCTTCATAACATTTTGAATCCTGTGGGCCAGATATGGGAACATACTGTAGCTTAGTCTGGTGTCAAGAACTATACAATTCATGAAATCTAGAAATGAAATTATCTTATCTAATTATGTTACTTTGGGAGACAGACATATCAATAAATGGTTGGAAGTAGGAATTAAATGCTCACGTGCAAGTTTATTATATACATACTTGTCATAACCTGAAGGTAGAAAACAAGAAAATTCAAAGTAGGTAGAAAATATGATGCACAAGGATACAGAAGCAGTCTTCATCTCAGAAGCAAATAGAACTCTATTATGCTGCAACATGGATTTACCTCTAGAATATGTATGCTGAGTGTAGTTAGCCACTCATCAAAGGACAAGTTCAGCACTTGGTGATTCACTGAAATGTCCAGATAGTTAAAATTAAAAGACATACGAAGGTGAAAAATGAAAGTCTGAAAAAGAGGAGAAACTAGACCAGAAATAGGCAGAATATTAGTATTGTAAAATGAAGAGACCCTGGCAACTGAACAATATAAAATTTATTAACCACTAAAAATCCATTTATAATTAAGATGTAATTAATATCGATTATTTTAACTGGAAATGATCCTTCATTTTATTTCTCATAAATATGGAATAACACCACATGTTTACTTACAGCTTTTTTCCCTGTTTAGTTGGTGCATGTAGGGTATTTCAGAGTATTGAATATAGCGCCCCATTTGTAATGTAGGCAAGTACTCTAGGATTGAACTCTACACTTAATGCTCCTTGTACTTTTTATTGTGATACAGGGTCTCTCTAAGTTGTCCAGTTTTGCCATAAACTTAACATGTAGCACAGTCAACACCTGGATTTTCAATGTTCTCCCCCTACTTTTGAGATGTTGAGGTAAACTTACAAGCCTCTACTGTAGCTTATAGTTATTATTATAAATTTCTTTGTTCTGTGTGTGGGTGGCAGTAAGAATTTACAGTAGTTGTCATGTGAAAAGACTTAAGGTTGTTTTTTTCTTGTTTATTTCAATGAACAGTAATGTTACATCATCTTGCTCTCTTTTTTTTTTTTTGTGGTCGTTGGTGCCATTTCCTTGGAGTACCATACAGAAAAGATACCTAAGAACAGTCAAAATAAAATCACAGCTATGCTTAACTTTCACCTAAGTTGCTTAATGGGTATTGAAACTTCATGCTGTAGAACTTAATTATGTTTTTATTTGATAATCTTTGTTTCTAGTATTTATTTAAGAATATGTCTCACAGCAAGCATTTTCTACCTTATAGTAAAGAGTGTGAACACAGTATCAGATATACATATATGTAGTTATATAGACACAAATTTTAATATTTCAACTTTCAAAAACCTATATTGAAAAACAGGGAAATCTATGAGGTAAAGCATTTCTCCCAAGTGTCACATATTACTTGTGGTGACATACTATCATTAAGACACCGAATGAAGAAGTCACTAAGATATTATGTGTGTGTGTGTGTGTGTGTGTGTGTGTTGACAGACAGTACTGAAGTACAAATAAAGATATGCATAACTACCCAAAGGCTCCTATGAAAGCTCTCCAATAACAGAACAAACTTCCTACACACAACAAGAAGGAGGAGGAGGAGGTGGAGAAGGAAGAGGAGGAGGATGACGACGACGACGACGACGACGACGACGACGACGACGACGACGACGACGACGACGACGACGACGAAGAAGAAGAAGAAGAAGAAGAAGAAGAAGAAGAAGAAGAAGAAGAAGAAGAAGAAGAAGAAGAAGAAGAAGAAGAAGAAGAAGAAGAAGAAGAAGAAATAAAGGACAAAAGAAAGAATCAAACAAACAAACAAAGAAGAAAGAAGAAGACATAAACTGGATAATTTGGGGCTGGAGAAATGGTTCAGTGGTTAAGAGCATTTACTCCTCTTGCAGAGGACAAAGTTCTCAAAACCTACTTGATAGCTCACAGGCCTTTGTAACTCCAGTTCCAGGGAATTCTTCACTTCTTCTGACCTTTGCTAAGCCTGCGTGCATGTGATACACATACATAAAATCACAAAGAAAAATAAATAAATATGTATTTTAAAAAGAAACCTTTGATTCAATATAACCTTTCACTGGAACAAAGACATAGCAATGTATACTCTCTTTCTCTCAAGATTTTACTCAAGCTCCTCTTTTGAATCACAAAAATAGTTAGCCTGTCTATTTTTAAATAAATATAAGAAAACATTAGTGATGAGGCTGAAGGTCATCATGTACCTATTATTATGGTTATATTTTTGTTATACAAGAATAAAAATTAAGTTAGCTTGACAAAAATCCCTGTCTAGCTGCAAGTACATTTTTGCCTCATCATGATATTCCAGTGTCAGGAGCAGCTATTTATCTCTATAAAGAATCAGTAGCCCTGGAAGAACACAGGAGGGAACTAGGAAAGAACATCATCTGTCTCATCTTATCTTTGAAATAATTTTACCTTTCAGCTCCATTCTCTTTCATCATGGACAGGTTGCTTTCATGTTTGCCAACAATGTTTTAAGTGAAGATTCTGCATCATTTCATATATCCAAGTCAATCATAAAGACAAATTTACAACTAAGACCTTTGAGTTGGTCAATATTTAAGAAATTACTGTATAGTGAATTGGTACTGCCATAATAATTCATCATATAGTTCCGCCCAGCGACAGAATCAAATTTCTACTGTTGTGTTACAAATGGAAGCAAGAAATAGATGGTGAGGATTCACTTGCCAGTGATCTGGTGACCTTCTAGATACTGTGATGAAATCATTGTGGAATATGGCTTAATGAGTCAGTTCTGAAACTTTCACCCGCAATAGAATAGCCTGAAGGAAATTTAATAAACAGATTGTTGGGCCTCACTCCCAGAATTTCTGACTCAGTATGTCTGGGATAAAATCCAAAATGTGCATTTTTAAGCTGCCAGATTATACTTATGGTGTTATTTGAGTCTTACACTTAAGGACACAGAGGGTATTTGAGTTCCCCACTTATGAAAATCAAGTGATGATGTAACCCAAATACATACAATGACTCTCTTTCTTATGATTTAACTATAATCCCAATTAATTCATCAGTTGAGTTGAACTTGGTTAATCAATAGATTTCCCACGTTTTCATCCAAAAACAAGTAATTCCCATGGGTGTTCTTATAATGTTACATGTGGAAATTGAAGTGTGTGGAGAATTGTGCATGAGATGTAACTTATGGTTCAGAACTAAACTAAGTCATCCCTCCATAGGTTGTCACCATTACATTAGTGTAATGTTTTCTTTCAGATTTTTCTAATATCACAATTCTACTTCTGGTATAAACACTTTCATCTGCACAAAGAAAGAGCTGAAGCTTGTAGAAAACTATTGCTCCCCCTCCATTTATCAGAGAAGGGAAAGCACAGATCCAAACTCCAAAATCTAGAAAAAGGCATGCAGGGATCCATAACAAATATCTTACCTGTAAAAAACAATACCAGAAGCCATCGTTAGTGTTCAGGAACATCTGAATTCTAATTTTACAAATTTCCTGTCAGTGATAGGCATTTGTAGGAGAATGAGATACTTCTGAGACTAAACATTTAGATTTAAGTAATGAAGCAAGTTTTAAACAAAATAATATCAATATATTGATGGGAGCATGAGGGATTGGATTGGCAGGGATAGTGACAGAGAGTAATGAAAGAGACATCTTGATGAGGGGGGTGTTTGATAGTTAGGAAGAAACCTGGTGCAACGGAAGCTCCAAAGAATCTACAAGGATGATCCCAGCTAAGACCCCCAGCAATAGTGGCCTAAACTGGCCACTTACTGTTACCAGATTGGTACCTAGCCCAATTGTTCTTAAGTGTCATCCGGCATCTGAAAGAAATAGATGCAGACCCAAAGACAAACATTAGAAGAAGTTCTCAGAATCATGCAGCAGAGGAGGTGGAGAAACCCTGTCTCAAAAAAAAAAAAAGAGGGGGTGAAAGGTGAAAGAATTTTAGGAGTTAGAGGGGTCAAGGACACCACAAGAAAACTCACAGAGCCCATAATCTGGGCTCATAAAAGCTCCCAGATATTGAACAGACAACCAGGGCATATGTGTGGGACTGACCTAGGCATTCTGTATAAATATTACTGTTCTGTAGCTTGGTCCTCTTGTGGAATTCCTAACAATGGGAAAGAGGCTCTCTGACTCTTCCACAGGCTTTAGGGACACTACTACTCATACTGGGTCACTTTCTCCTAATATACGGGGAGGTACTTAGTCTTACTGCAATTTAATATGCCTTGTTTTGTTGATACTCATGGTAGACTTGCCCTTTCCTAAACAGAAAATGAGGAGTGGATTGGGGAATGAGAATGGTGATGGGGTGAAGGACGGGGAGGATAGGAGGGAGGGGAAACTGTGGCCAGGATTTAAAAATATATGTGTGTGTTTCTGTTTGTGTGTGTGTATTAACAAAATAAATATTTATAAAAATGTGTATATTGTAAATATATATATAAATTTTAAATATATATCTGTTTGTGTGTGTATTAACAAAATAAATATTTATAAAAATGTGTATATTGTAAATATATATATAAATTTTAAATATATATGTGTTTGTGTGTGTATTAACAAAATAAATATTTATAAAAATGTGTATATTGTAAATATATATATAAATTTTAAATATATATGTGTTTGTGTGTGTATTAACAAAATAAATATTTATTAAAATGTGTATATTGTAAATATATATATAAATTTTAAATATATATGTGTTTGTGTGTGTGTGTGTAACCACTACTCATTCTAAGGTGCACTATGAAAAGTTAAGAGTAGAGAAGATAAAAACTCAGATATACGAAATAATACATAAAATGCAAAGAAAATAAGATGTTAAAAAAAAGAAAATAGTTAAAAATCATGATGGACACTAAACTCACATTGTAAGCAAAGTTCCTCTTTCAGTTGCCCTGATAAAATACCTTAAAAACAATTTAAGGAAGTTGTATTTTTGCCTGTAGTTTGTTGACACAGTCCATATATTTTCATAAAGCAAAGTGCAGGAATGACCCTTATATCAGCATGAGTTTGAGGATTGTGATCATACTGCATCTCCAGTCAGAAGCAAAGATAGACAGAAGCTTTTACTATAAACATTTTCTGAGTCTAATGATTCAGTCCATGGAAATGTGACACCCACATTCAAGATGATTCTTTTTTCAGTTAAATGTCTCTGGAAACTCCAACATAATACAAGGATATATGTTATCCAGGACATTTTAATCCTATGAAGGTAGCAACCAAGATTAATCACAATGTCTCATTCTTGTCTACCAAATAGATATATTACTTTCAAATTATAGCATTCTGCACTTCACTCTGATATGCTCACCAGCATCTCATGATGTAAAATCAGAGTGCATTTTTTGCAACTTTTAAAAGCCTAACATTACAGACTGAGTAATTGCTCAGTAGTCAAGAGCACTGACTACTCTTTGAGAGGACCCAGGTTTGAGTCATAGCACCAATGTGGCAGCTCAAAGAATGTCATTTCAAACAACATCTTGGCATAAACTTCAGATTTACACAGTGGTCTCTTGTTTCCTTCAATAGACTTTGAAGTAGGGCAAATTACTGCTGATGGATTTTGTGAATCTTAGTACAAGCCTCTTTGGTATGACAACTTTTAGAATTTGTGTGAATGCAAAACATGTTGCCAGCTAGATATGTATTCTAAGCCTTTATCACAGTTTTGGTAGCCTTTGTCTGCCTTGTTGACTGAGCCTGATAAACGCTCTTTTTGGAAGTTGTTTACAAACAGAGATCTTTAAATCAACAATCTGCTGTGAGGGAGTCTAGGCCATAAGCATTTTTCTTCACTATGAAGAACCTAGATGTACAAAAGCGTATTGGATTTTGGAGGAACCATATTCATCATTTTGTAATCATCCTTGCTGATTATTCAACCACATATGCCACAACAATGACAAAAGTTCAAATATACTGGAACACAGAACAAGAGAAATCCTAATTCAGGGTCAGCATGCTGTAGAAGTGATTGAACTAATATGGCTCTTGAGCATCCATTATATTTAAAGGTTCTTGAAGCAATGATTATAGATATTGGTGATGCAGGGCCCTTGGCAGTATCTGAGGGATAGACAAAGCTTTGTAGGCCATTAGAACTTCAAAACAATGTTCTGATATCTTCCGTAAGAATTTTTTTTCCTATTTTTGCGATGCAGATCTGTTATGCCTTTTTAAAGTACTGAGTGATCTATCATGAGCTGAGTGTGCACAAAAAAGTTGGACACAACAAGTATATAATATATATATATATGTGTGTGTGTAAACATGCATATATAACTTAGTTAGGCATGAGCTATTCTATCACTACAAATAAGTTTATGGTGCTAAGGAGTAAATATTCACCATTACTCTTTCTACTATACCACATTCTCCATTTTACCGCATGCTTATGGCCCAAAGGGAAGTCTTCTATAATTATTTGACAGAAGAAAAAGCACAAATTTTCATTTATTTTTAAACATACTATATAACCATATTAATATGAAATTCCATGGTCCCTTAGTCATTTCTCTAGGTCATGCTTGAATGAAAATGATGAAGGCCAGTTTTCCTAAAATACAAATATTCAAGCAACACATTTAGTTTTTTCTAGAATAATTACTCACTTTTACCAGATAAATTTTCCAGAAATGCGATTTCATAGTTATATGTGGATCATCAAGAAATTTGAAAGAATATAACTGCAAATTCAGCAGCAAATCTGTGGGTGAGGTAAGTTAGTAGACCCACTCTATGAGCAATTTGTTGAACACAATTATTTTGCAAAGGCAAAAGAAGGTATTAACATTTAAGTGAATCTGGTGACCTATATCTAGAATATAAAAGGGTTTCACAATGGCTAATGAATAAAGTAACCATGATATCAAAATGGTGGTTATCCATAGGCTTAGCAACATGGGCTTCTCTTCTCCACTGTTGATATAACTTAATCAATGTTGGAGAGGCCAATGCTGAAATAAACTATAGCATAACTTCGCAGGAAGACATTTATAGAATCTTTACAGAAGACATGATATTTTAATCTCACTAGAATAAGCATTTTCTCTGCATGCAAAAGTTTTCCCTGGATGAAATGATTCTTGTAAAATTATCAGTCATAGATTTACAAAATACTTTTTCTCTCATCAAGATATTATGTATCTGCTTCTGATCATAGAATTCCATTCTCAATTGAAGAAATGTGGAGGTGACCCAAACTGCAAGCATTTCATTGTCTTATTGACTCTTCACATTTCTAAAACAGCTGAGTACTTGAAGAATAATACAGTCTTTGGAAGACCTACAATGTCATCAGGCCTCAGTGTCTTGTCACTGTCCTGATTCAAAGCCTTCAGATTATCCTTTTTTAAAGCAATAATAAAGGCCACTCTGCTTACCAGGTTTAAGAAGAAGGCTGGGAGCTATGTTATTTTTGTTGTTTGTTTATTTGTTTTCTATTTTATGTGTCTTTCAATGTGTTGAATTTAAAAAGTTAAGCACAACAGCAAAAGCCTAAATACTGAACCATATCTTCAGAATCAGGGTGGACTACGTGTTCATCTACCACTGTGGCATAAAGAAACACTGAGGGTGAGCAGTTTAAATAGATTAAAACTATTTTCAGAGATTTCTTTTGGAGAAAAAGACAGGACTTTGTTATATAAAATCATGAATTTTACATGAAAATATTTTAAAATACTACAATTGTGACCAGAGGCAGATTTCAAGTTGGGTGCATGTGCTGAGAGAAAAGTGACAGATATTTTTATGCTGAACTATTACTCAAAGGAATATGTAATGGAAGGGGTTGGATGGAAATGTCAATCTTACCCCTGTGGATGGGTCAGAGGGCTGGAGTAACATCTGTTGAGGAGGTGTTAAAAGTGAATTAGAATGTTTATTACAGGGCAACGAGTCTCCTAGGCTGTGGCTACTGGATATTCAATGATGCTTTTGCTGGTTTTTTTTGTTTTATTTTCATAATTATTTTCCTGAATAGATAAGCATAATAACTCAAAAAAAGTACTTCTGGAAATGACCACTAATAGAAGAGGAAGTGAGCTTGGCTACTGCTCTGTACCTGTATATGAGCAATGAGGTCAGAAGCTCTAAATTGGTGTGCCCTTGATGGCAACTCGGGACATAGTTAAGTTTAGTTAGCTGTACACCAGTACAAAATAGCAAGGAAGGGTGTGAATACATGAGGTTTTCTCATTAGTGTTAAAAGTTAGACTGGAGAAATGGTAGTAAGTCTGCCTTCTCTTATTTTTACCAGTTCTGGGAATCAGCGTCTATAGTGTCATAGGGAATTTTCTCCAAATTTGAGGTGTGATGGTTGCTTAACATTTTAATGGTGTGATTCATTTCTTCTGACTAAAATTCTATCATTATCTAGCTTTGGTTATAGCCTTTATTTCACTCTCATAATCCATCACCAACTATCTTCTTCACATCTGTGCCCTTATCCCCACATTTAGCTGCAAATTCTGAGTCATTTGACCTCAGTATTTTCTATATGATTCCACATGTACACAACTATTTTCCTGAATGAAACAGTCCTCTTACCCTCTCCTTCAATGCTAGAGATCTAATCCACAACCTTGAGCATGCTAGGCAAAGTAGCTAAAACCAATCCATGTCTTTAGGCAACAGCTTTCCTTAAAACATGAAAATGGAAATAAGGTATAAACTGTGTCACATATTTCTGTTCTCTAACTTTTTCAGTAATTTTATTATGGAATTACTCTATTTTAGTTTTCAAAGTTAAAGTTATCAAGTGTCAAATAGTACAGTCACTTATCTGCTAGTTTTAAGTGCAATGCTTCTGTGATGTGGTTATAAATCGCTTTTTTAATGTATAGATGGTTGAAAGAATTCAAGAAATTAGAGTAGTAGTTACGCAGTAGTGTAAGGATCCATTATCATTTCACTTCCTTTCTACAGTTTACTCTTGTTTTATTAATATATATTCTATGTATCATACAATTATTTGTTATTTAGTTCATTGACTAAAGATATCATGTTCTCTCTTAAAATTTTAAGTATTTGTTAATTTCCTAATATTCTTACTATTTTTATGCTATTGTATTGCAGAAAAAGAATATCTTTGCAAAATTCCACTTCTGTAAGTGCAGCATTTTGGGTTCTACTATATGGGTGATCCAAAAGAATGGCCCTTATTTCATATGTACTTGAGGAGAATGTGAATTTGCTATAGGTGAGTGGACATTTTGTAACTTTACTAGGAACAAAAGGCTTTTAGTCCTTTTGATTTTCTGTCTAGTTAATTATCAATTATTGAAAGTTGATAATTATTCCAATGTTTGTTGTTGACTTTTCTAATAATATTATTTTTACTTGAATATATAATAAGTGGTATAATTTTGTCTTAGGTGCACAAGTAGTGGCTACTTGATTTTCATCACTTTAATGCACTGTTGTGTACTTGTAGCTCTTTTCATCAGACTATTTTAGTGGATGTTAGTAAACTGACTCAGTGAATGCTATTTTGTATGTTTTATTTTTAATGTGCTAATTTTGTGTCTTCTCTAAATCAAATATATTCAGATTTCATAGCCCAGATGTTGAGTTCATATCACTTGAAGTTGCTTATATAACATGTTATAACAAGCTGTAACCTAATACGGTCTTCATCTGCCAGTTAAAATATACTGAAATGGAAAAAATAGTCATAAGTAATCTAATAGTTTGACCAATCATCTTTAAATAATCATGGAAAGAATAGCATTTGTATCAGAAAAGTAGATAAAACTAAGATGAATTCAGTGTTACATAGATGTGTTATGTTTGCTCAAAAAAATGGAAATCATGGCAAAAATTGGTAGAATACCTTACACTTGCAGACTCAGGCAGGCGCAGTGCTTGCTGCTTCAGTGTCTGTGAACCCATATGTGCCCTCCTTAGTTGTTTTGTTGGGTAATGTTCTCTAGGTGTCCTCCATCCCCTATCACTCCTACAATCTTTACTCTGCCTCTTCCATGGTTATACCTCGATCTCCAAGGGGAGGGAACCTATGGAGACCCCTAATTTATACTCCACGCTTCCTATAATATCTAGCTTTGAATCTTTGTTCTCACTCCCATCAGCTGCTGAAGGAATCCCCTAATGAAAACTGGACAAGGTACCAATTTATATGTATAACAAACTATTGTTAGTAATTTATGGTGGTTTGACAGAAAATGGCCCCCAAATGGAGTGGTAATATGAGGAGGTATGGCTATGTGGGAATGGGCATGGCCTTGTTGTAGGAAGTGTGTCACTGTTGAGGTAGACTTTGGGGTCTCATATGCTCAAGCCACATCCAGTGTCTTGGTTCATTTTCTGTTGCAGTTGGATCAAGATTTGGAAATTTTAGCATCATGTATGCCTGCATGCCAGCATACTCCCAGCCACCATACTACCTGCAAGTATGACAAAGGACTAAACTTCTGAAATTGTAAGCCATTACCTCAATTAAATGTTTGTCGTTGTCATGGTATCTAACTACAACAATAGAAATTGTAACTTAAACAGAATCACTTTATTAAATTTTTTGGCTTGTAATGTTTGGTTGTTTGAAGATTATAAATTTACATGTGAATATTTATTTCTTTGTCACATTACCAAGAAATTGAAAGTGGTTATCTCTTCCACTAAATAACTGGGACATAAAACAGACTTCCCCTCCATCTACTTTCAAAAAAAATAAATAAAAGTTTTCCAAGAGACAACAACCAAACATGACAAAACGATATACAATAAGACAGAGCAAAGGCCATCACAACTAGGCCAGAGAAGGCAACCTGTAGCAGGAGAAAAGCCTCAAGAGCAGGAAAAAGAGACAGGATCAAACCTGATCCCACAGTTAGAAGTTCCACATACATACCAAGCTAATGGTCACATTATATTCTCAGAGAACCTGAATGCCCAGTGCTTGCTGCTTCAGTCTATGTTAGCCCAAAAGTACCCTGCTTAGTTGATTCAGAGGAACATTTTCTCTTGATTTTTCTCATTCCTCTCCTACTTCTACAACCTTTCCATCCCAGTTTCTGAAGAATTTCCTGAGCTCTGAGGTGAGGGACCCAATGAAGATTTCCAATTAAGAGTCTGCATAATGTCTGACTGCGGGTCTCTTCATCTGCTCCCAATTGCTGCTGGGAGAAGCCTCTCTGATGATGACCAGACAAAGTACAGATCTATGAATATATCAGAATATTGTTATGAATCATTTGATTTTCTTTTGCCTGTTGTGTTTGGTTCTAAGTTAGGTCACTGGACTAGTCAGTATCTGGTTCCTGGCCATTCAAGGACTTTTGGTTATAAGTTCCCTCTCAAAGAGGGGGTATAAAGTTTAAACGGACATTGATTGCCCAAAGAAACTGATTGCAGCCCAGAACCAGGATGTTAACATGGTTTCCAGCAGCAGCATTGATCATGGAAATCCTTAAAGGAGACATAACCCAACAAACACATTACTCATCATTGGATATCTTGTTGTTGCTCAGAGTAACGGTGAACTTGCAGATGGGCAATATATCTAAAGGCAGGACTGAGAGAGTGCCAGCCCACTACATACCACTTTGCCCTTGGCACTGGTCATCCTGGCTGTACCCAAGTTACTGAAATAGCCTGTAGCCAGGACCACAACCCCAGCTCCCAGCTTTTCTTCCCCACAGCAGTGTGAGCAGCAGGGGCAACTCTAACCCAGAGGCACAGCTTATAGTGGCACCATTCTAGCTGAGGGCTATGGGGCAAGGAAGGCCAGGTGGTGGCCTGAGACTCCAGGATGCTTGACGACCAGCTCCATTCAGCAACAACGTGTTTCTGTGACTTCTTCAGTCTGGCTTCCATACCTGTTTCCACCTTCTTGTCT
This sequence comes from Ondatra zibethicus, assembly GCA_004026605.1. Lineage (NCBI taxonomy): Eukaryota > Metazoa > Chordata > Mammalia > Rodentia > Cricetidae > Ondatra > Ondatra zibethicus. The sequence goes on from PVIU01014368.1 coordinate 24,276, forward strand.
CTAGATTTGTTTCCCTTCTCCACCATGTAGGCTGCTACCTCCATCTCTATGTCCTTGGCCTTGCTCTGCTGCTGCTGCCATTGGTGGTTCACGTAGGCCACAACCTGGGCCTGCCTGAAGCTGGAAATGAGGACTGCTGGCCCAGGGAGCAGGCAGCTGTTAGCCTAGGCAGAGGCAGGGCAGCAGCGGGGAATCTCCTGTTTCTGTTGTTCCCAACTTTTAATAGACGTTTTGTTTTTAATATCTATTTTTTGAGTTCTGTATATATTTTTAATATTATTCTTCTATCTGATATGAAGTTGGCAAAAATCTTTTCCAATTCTTTAGGCTGCCATTTTGTCTTGTTGACTATAGTCTTTGACTTACAGAAGTTTTTCAGTCTCATGAGGTTCCATATCTAAATTGTTGCTCTCAGTGCCTATTTTAAAGGTGCACTGTTCAAAAAGTGGTTTCTTGTGCCAATGATATCAAGACTGTTCCCCACTTTCTCTTCTATCAGCTTCAGTGTATCTGGTTTTATGTTGATGTCTTTAATCCACTTGGACTTGAGTTCGTGAAAAGTAATAAATATGGATATATCTTCTACATGCAGATATCCTGTTTTACCAGCACTATTTGCTGCAGATGTTGCCTTTTTATGTAGTGTGTATTTTTGGCTTCTTTATCAAAAATCAGGTGTACCTAGATGTGCATATTTATGTCTGGTCTTTGGTTCAATTTCATTGATCAACTTTTCTGTTTTATTCTGATACCAAGGAGTTTTTATTACTATAGCTCTGTAGTACCACTGGAAATCACTGATGGAAATAGCTCCAGCAGCTCTTTTATTCTTCACAATTGTTTTATGTTCCGTGTGTGTGTCTGTGTGTTGTTTTGTTATTCATGTGAAGTTGAGAATTGTCTTGTATGCAAAGAATTGTTTTAGAATCTTGATGTGGATTTCATTGACTCTATAGATAGCTTTTGGATGGCTGCTTTCACTAGGTTTCTTCTACCAATCCAAGAACATTACAATCTTTTCCATCTTCTGATACCTCTTCAACTTTTTTCCTCAAACACTTGAAAGTTTGGTCATACAAGTCTTTCGCTTTTGGGATTAATATTACCTCAGGATATTTTATTTTATTTAAGGCTGTTGGTAAGTGTGTTATTTCCCTGATTTCTTTCTTAGTCCATTTTTATTTGTATATATGAGAGATACTGATTTTTTTTAAAGTAATCTTACATCTAGCTAACTCACTAAAGAAGTTTATCAGCTGAAGCAGCTCCCTGGTAGAATTTTTGGTCACTTATTTGTGCTATCATATCATCTGCAAATACTAATGCTTTGACTTCTTGCTTTTCAATTTGGTTATCTTATTACTCTAGCAAAAACTTCGAAACACTATATTCAATCCATAAGGAGAAAGTGGAAAAGTGGAAAACTTTGTCTTATTCCTGATTTTAGTTGAATTGCTTTGAGTTGCTCTTCATTTAATTTAGTGAATATAGGCCATAGACTTTCTGTATATTGCCTTTATTATGTTTAGTTATGTCCCTTGTATTCCTGATCTTTTCAAGGGGTGTTGCATTTTTTCAAGTCCTTTTCTACATTTAATGGGAGAGTGTGTGTGTGTGTGTGTGTGTTTGTGTGTGTTTCACAGTTTGTTTATATGATATAGTATATTGATTTTTGAACCATCAAGGCTTTTTTGTTACAAAGTCTCCTTGACCATCATAGATGATATTTGTGATGTGTTCTTGGATTCAGTCTGCAGTATTTCATTGATTATTTTAATATCACTGTTCATGAAAAAAATTAGTTGGTAATTCCCTTTCTTTCTTGAGTCTTTATGTGGTGGTTTGATAGGAAGCATGGAGTGATTTCAGTTTTCTTGTATTTGTTGATACTTCCTTTGTGACAGAATATGATATCATATTTTGCAAAAAGTGTAATGAGCTGCCAAGAAAAAAGTATATTATTTAATGTTTGGTTGAAATGTTCTATAAATATCTCTAAGGTCCAGATATTTGGTTTATAGCACCAGTTAGCTCCAGTATTGCTCTATTCTGGTTTTGTCTGGATGACTAGTCCAAAGTGAGAGTGGAGTATTGAAATCTTCCACCGTCTGTGTGTAAGGACAAATATGTGATTTAAGCTATAGCGCCATTTCTTTTAAAAACTTGGATGCCTTTCTGTTTGGGAATTGATGTTCATGAATAGGTGCATATTTTCCTGGATAAATGTGTAGTACCCTTCCCTATTTCTTTGCATTTGTTTTGATTTGAAGTCTATTATGTTAGTTATTAAAATGACTATACCACCTTGATTTGTAGATTACTTTGCTTGAAATATTTTCCAATACTTTATCCTAAGATAAAATCTATTATTGATATTGAGGTTTGTTTCTTGAATACAACAGAAGTATAGATCATATTTGTGCCTTAATTCTGCTAGTCTGTACGTTTTTATTGGGGAATTGAGATAATGGATATTGAGAGATATCAACTACAAATGGTTGTTTATTCCTGTTATTTTGTTGTTAGTGGTGGTTGTGGTAGTAATGTTAGTGGTGATGTGTTTGTGTGTGTGTGCATTTGTGTGTGTGTGTATATGTGTGTATGCCACTGCTTCCATACTTGTGGTTTGTTTAGTATGAGATTACTTATTTCCTGTGTTTTTATGGGTATAGTTAATCTTCTTAGTTTGGAATTTTTCTTTTAGTACTTTCTGTACGGCTGGATTTGTAAATAGATTTTGTTCAAATTTTAATTAACTAGTTGATAATTAATTAAGTTGGACTTTCAAGACAGGGTTTCTCTGTAACTTTGGAGTCTGTCCTGGAATTAGCTCTTGTAGATCCTGCTGGCCTTAAGCTCACAGAGATCTACCTGCCTCTGCCTCCTGAGTGCTGGGATTAATGGTGTGTGCCACCACCACCCAGCTTCAAATTTTAATTTATAATCTAGTATCTTATTGTCTCCATCTGTGGTGGATAAAAGTTTTGCTAGGTATAGTAGTATTCACTGGATTCTATGGTTTCTAAGAATCTGCAGCACATCTGTCCAGCACCTTCTGACTTTTAGAATCTCCATTGAGAAATCGGGTCTAATTCCAATATGTCTGCCATTATATGTTACTTTGTCTTTCTCCCTTGAAGTTATTAATATTCTTCCTTTTTTCTCTGTGTTTTATAATTTAGTTATTATGTGGGAAGAGTACTATCCTTTATGATCCTATCTATTTATTATTCTGTAAGCTTCTTGTACCTTTACAGATATCTTTAATTTAGGAAAATTTTCTTCTATGATCTTTTTGAAAATATATTCTGGGCCTTTGAGCTCAGTTTCTTCTCCTTACTCTATTTCTATTATTTTATGACTTGTTCTTTTCATAGTGTCCCAAATTTCCTGGATGTTTCATGTCAGGAATTTTTAGATATACATTTTCTGTGATTGATGTATCAATTTTTTCATGTTCAATGACTGAGATGCTCTCCTCTATCTCTTGGATTATGTAGCTTGCCTATGTAGTTCCTGATCCAATTTCTAAACTTTTCATTTCCATAATTCCCTCAGTTTATTTTTTTCTTTATTGTTTCTCTTTCTCCGTTTTTAGGGTCTGAACAGTTTTGTCTGTTTCTTTCAACAATTTTTTCATGACTTTCTTTAAAGGATCCATTGATATCCTCCAATTGTTTGCTTGTATTTTCTTGGATTTCTTTAAGGGATTTATTCATTTCTTCTTTAAGGACCTCTATCAACTCATATAGGTGGTTTTATAGTCTTTTTCTAGTTTTATATCTATATTGGAATACTCAGTACCTGCTGTTGTAGGATAGATGGTTTCTAATGCAGTCATATTCCATGATTCTTATTGTGTTTTATGATGCTTCCTAGATATCTGGGTTTCAGGTGATTATAGTTCTAGGTGATAATTTATGGGATGGTCTGTGGGATGCACAGGAGCCATGGACAGGGGCACAGGAAAGGTGCAACTGGGATGAGCCTATAGGATTGGATCTGCTGTGGGAACAGAGAGAGCAGGAAATGCTTGTGGTCAGGCTACCTGTATTCTCATTTTCTTGAAATGACTGGCCAATGGATTGTTACCATTCTGCATTGACTATATGAGCAACACAAATTGGACTTGGTTTCATTTTTTTTCTTCTGTCATTTATGTAAAGTCACAAGGGAGTGGGCATAGATCTGTGAAGCTTGGGCAGTAAATGTGATCAGGGTGCATTTTGCGAAACTCCCAAATAACCAATAAAAATATTATGCTAAAAATGTTTATTTGCTTGTTAAGGTGCACCTAGATTGTTTATTTAAAATAATACTTACTCAGTTTAGTAAGTTCTTACTGTTCAGAATGTAAGAAATATTCCTTGTTTTATAATGCTAAGCATTTTGGAACACTTGATGTTTGTTTTATTTTAATCACACAAACTTCAATATGGACCTGCAATGGCCCTATAGGCTGAAGATGGATGCCCCAATGGTTCAGAAGAACTTTGGGTGACTGTCCAGGCAGTGAGATGTTTCTGTCATTTCTAGAGTTTTGGAAGTTTTTACAATGCATTTCCTACTTTCTTAGGTAATATTATATCCTTGTGGAGTCTTCGATGGAGCTGAAGATTAGTTATAATTATATTTTTCCTTAGTTATGATGAAAATAAAGCAGATACAAATATAGTAACTGTAATTCTTGCCTGATACCTGTTTGTATACGTACTTTTAATATTTTAAAGTTAAAACATTCCTTTTTATTTAAAGAGAAAAAGAGAGGTGATGTGGTATTCCCTTCTGTATGCTGTGATTAGCATTAACGAATAAAGAAAGCTGGCTTGAGCCTATAGAAAGCAGAATTTAGCTAGGCAGAGAAAACTAAACTGAATGAAGGCAGAGTCAGAGAGAAGCCATGGAGCCACCACCAGAGACAGATGCGCTGAAACTTTGCTGGTATGCCAAGACCTTGTGGTGATGCACAGATTAATGGAGATAGGTTAAATTAAGATGTAAAATCTAGCAAATAAGAAACTAGAGCTAATGGGCCAAGCACTGATTTAAATAATATATCTTCTGTGTGATAATTTTGAGAGTCTGTGTGGCTGGGAAATGAACAAGTTGTCTCCTTACAACAATTGGCAAATATTTCTGCTGTTTGTAAGCTAATTTATTTCAGCAAACCAAAACTAATTCAGGGATCAGCTAGAATCTGATCCAGCTGTCCTCATAACTGGATAGGATTAAACAAATTATTTATTACCACTCAAGCTTCTCTGCCATTCTTTCAGCTGACATATGGATCTCTTCCAATTCTCTTAATTTTCAATACAGTTGGGACACAATCACTGAAGGTGACATGTGGCATGTGTCACAATTACACTCTTGGGACCAAGCAGATGTTTCTAGAGAAATCATACATGTACAGACACCTAGAGGCAATTCTTTATATAAATGTTTTTGAATTGTTAGATCAAGAGATAATTTACTATATAAATGTTTTCAAATTGTTATATCATATACATACAGGTTCCTAGATACAATTCTCTATATAAATGATTTTGTATTGTATATATATATATATGTACCTAGAGACAATTTTCTATGTTAACATAGATTGAAGCCTATATAAATATAAAAACAATAGAAACTGTCAAAAATCCACTGGTCTCACTTAGAAGTCAAATCAGTTTTCTCTAGGTATTTTCTGTGTTCATTTTGCACAATTAATTAAAGCTAGAGAAGTTTTTACTTCTCAAAAGACTTTAAACCGGGGAAAATCCTGAGATAACTTTATTAGTTTGCCAAAATAGTATATTCTGCATAGGAAATCACAGTAATTATACCATAGTCATATAGTAAATTGTGTCCCTATTTGTATTTGAATATTCTGTTTTGAGCCCAAAAGAAAATTTAGTTTACCAAACTTAGGAAACTTTGAAATTGATATTCACATAAATTCTATAGGCTACCACAACAAAATTTTATTGAAATTCATTTATTTGCACTGCTTTTTTTCTGCTGAATTTTCTTTAGTCTTCAGTGAGCAGATTATTTCCAAATGATCCTCCTATATAAATTTACCAGAAAGACACTCATAAAATCAGGTATCATTTTAGGAAATTATTAAATTTTTATAAGAGTATTATACTCATTTTGTATTTTATACTTAAGTATTTCAAAAATTATAAAAATGTATAAAACCAATTAATGATTTGAGGAACAATAAATTACTTGGATTAGTGTAATGGCAATAAATTGACAGAGTAAAGATTTACTTGGTAATCACCTGATGGTTTGGGAACTATGAATAAGAAAACAAGAAATGTGTTCTAGAAAATAGAAAGTGCCTGGAAAGGTTTTGCAGTAGATAGATAGATAGATATAAAATCCCTGTTTAAATCTTACCATGAAAATTTAATGTATTAGCAAAATTGCCTGTGGCATTCCTGAAATATCCATGTAAATAATACATAAATCATATGATATATTTTGTCTGTAATTAATATACATATTTCATTTATATTATGCATTTATATATCTATAGTGGTATTGTGTATTCAAATTTCTTTACCAATATTGGAAGTCAAAAATGTATTTTTAATATCAATATGAGAATCAATTTATTTTAAGGGGAAGGAATTCTTTAAAATATAAATGCGTTTTTAATTTCACCATTGTTTATGGATGGGAACTGAACCCATTTAGTTTCTAAAAGGAATAAGCTAGTAAGCATTCAGAAATCTGTACAGTGCAAATGATCACATAGTTGGGACACTTTTTAAGTGCCTTTAGAAAAGCAGGTTGCTCTTGCAGAGTCTCTCACTGGGAACTTTCAAACCACAAAGCATTATGCGAGGTCTGACCATTTTCCAGGTCAGGTGTATTAGCTAGTCTTTATGTACACTTACACATAAAAGTGGTAGATAAAAGTCTTGTGAAATCTCCAGGCCTGCCCTCCTTAAAAACCTGGAGCTTTCCCACTGAGTTTTCAAAGAAAACTGTTACTGACAGCAACTTTCAAGTTTAACAGTATATTCCTCTCACCTGTCTACTGCAAATAAAGACTCTTAGAGATCAGATTCTCCTTAAAGAGACAAATGTAAATTTTCAGTAAAATGTCTGGAGAAACTGAACCTTAGCAAGGCCTTCACTCTAGGAAATAACCTATCACTTTGCTTGGCATTAAAGGACATTAAATAATTGAAAATGACTGTCAAACTATGGCAAAGATACTTATAAGATTACTACCCACCATATTCACAGTTATTATATGATTGAATTTCATAATACCCCATAAGTGACTGCCAAGAGCTAAAACCAAGTGTAGCCAATAATTATGAGATAATCTAATCATGCACTATATATTTATCATGGTATTCACAATATTTTGGTTTTTGGCTCATTCCCAAAGAGACCCTCGTTGTACATGGGTTTTACTACCATATGCTTATTTCTGTTCATAACTTGCATACAGAACAGAGATATAGTCAAACACTCCAATCCAGCATCTACACAGAATATGCATTCACTTGGGAGATGCCTGAATAATTCCTGTCTGCTCAGTTCTTTCCACTCTGCTCATTGTTTAATCAGAGGGTACAAGGTGAAACAGAATGACAACCAGAACAAGGAAGGATGCCTTTTCCTGGTATTTCATGTTCCTCCTGTAGCAATTTCAGGCTCTGGAGAAAGTTCTGTATTTCTCTCTGGCTTATGAGCTCAGCACATTAGAGCAAAATATCTTGGAAACAAAAGACTGGCAGGGCTATATCATCTATCAATATGTACACTGCCCATCTCTCATTAGCAATCTTGAAAAATCTCAAAAATGTATGTATAGTTCCTAAGGGGGCAAAAACATCAATTTGATAATTTTATGAATGGATATCTATATATTTCAAAATAAACTGCTGGTGACTTAATTTGTGATATATTAATTCATTTCTTAGTAATTTTAAAATAGAGAAATATTATATATTTAGTGCTAAAAAGAGTATTTTAATGTCTCTTATATATTTAGTGCTAAAAAGAGTATTTTAATGTCTCCTGATTATGGAAGTCACTAGTAGCGATGTCACCTTTGTTAGATTGAGTAATAACCAGGAAGATCAAAATGTATACTATTGAGTGCATCCCTAGGGTGTTTCCAGAGAGGAATAACTAAGGGAAAAAGACATCCTGACATAAGTAATATCAGATCATGAACTGGGGTCCTACACCATAAAAAAATATTTTTAAAAATGAAGTTCAGCTAGACTTCTAGATTTCCTCTTTCTCTGTCCTGGCCCATGGAGATTCAAGAAAGTAGCTTTCTTGGAGCCACCACACATCACTCCTGTCCCACCATGATGCACTGTATCCTTTTAACTCTGAGACAAAAAAAAGATTTTCCTTGCAAAGTTGTTTAATATGAGCAAGAAGTAAAGTCACTCATGTATACAGTAAGGTTGAACAGATAATATGTACCCATCATACTATGGAAAAATGCCACATTTTATTAGCAAATTATCATACTATGTTTATACTTGTCAGACATACAGAAACAAACACACTAAGAGTGAAAAATTTTAAAAATAATGTTCAAAATACTTTAGCTACATCACATTCATTAAATTTAACAATTGAGATGTTTTACATCTCTAGCATTTTAATAAAAAATGCATAACTGTCTCTTTCCTACAGAGTAAAATGATTGTACGTCCAAGCGTCCCGAAGGTCATGTAAATAACATCATGAAACAAGGTAAATAAGTAGCTACTTGTTATGTTTTCTACCCCAGTGACTCATTACCGATCATATAATAAAATACACCTGATGAAAAATTCATCTTTTCTCTGCAATGGCATAGCAGCAGCTAAGCAGAAAGCTTATATCACATGTAATTTGAAAGTTAAGCAGCACTCTCACTGTGGAAAAGAAAGTGCATCTCAGGTATTCATTCCAGTTTCTGTTCTGAATGATTTCTGTTACTGTGTAAGCATGCCTTTTAAAGCAAGTGTGCTGCAGAAAAGCACTAATACTCAAACTCAAACAATGAGCATCACCGAGTTTAAGTTTAACATAAAATAGCTCATTTAACTATAGGGTTTTGGTGCCTAGAGGCAAGGTCACACCTACTCTCATACACTTAATGGGAGAAGATCTCCACTATCAGCTTGCATGCTGTGACTGTTTCTGTCAGAATATCATTGGACCCCAACATTCCTGCTGATAGACTTGTCTGGAAGACAACCTCTGGTTATTATGGTATGTTGTATTCAGAGCAGATAACAGTATGTGTTCATTTGATGTTTTCTGCTATAGGGGGTGCACTAGATGAAAATTATCATATGCTGACTTCTAATCAAAGCTCACAAATACTCCCATGAGGCCTGCTGTTTGGTGCAATGTACAGATTTTAGAATACCTAAGGGTGTTTGAATAAAGAACCATGGAAACATGAAAACATATTCTGTGTCCATTTCTTCTCGGGTATTATTCTATGATAACTTTAAAGTCATAGATATATGGTATCCATTTGTTTTTATAAATAAATTATTGAATATTTTGCCTTTTTCATATGCCTAAGTTTGAACACTTCAATAAATATCATCCAGAAATGCTCAACAATAATTTAACAATTTCTAAATGCAAGAAAGTCTAAATTAAATAAAAAGAAGTTTATTTTAACTCACCTCAATAGTATACTTATGTTTATTTTTATGAAATAATACTATGTAAGACAAAAATCTATGGAATAAATAGTTTTTATACAAATGTCAATGAAAACTAGCACTTGAGAGATACCTGTTGTGTGCTTCACCGCACACAGAATAGACTTGTCAGTAATACAGACTAAAACAACACTGTTTCATCATGTAGCTTACGTGTGTTCAAATTGAAAAAATCCAATGTGTTAACATTCCCACAAGTTGGCAGGTTATAGTAAAATGTATCTAAATCCTAAGGTAGACCTCTTCACCCCAAGATCAGTCACTTCAGTGCCACAAATTATAAATATCAAGGTGTGACAGCATACCAAAAAAGCTTACAATCTGTTACAGTCTTTTTTTTCTCATCTGTTCTCATTTTTTTTTTGAACATGTCAAGAATTCTCCAGCCTCAAAGTCTAAAGTGTATTCATGTCTCTGGATACAATGTCATACTTTCATATGTTTAAACTGTTCTGTTATCTTTCAAATGTGGGTTCTCAAATAGTATTTCTTCTGTGGGCTTTGAGTTCATATTACACAAAATCCCAAATCACATTTTATCCACTAACACACAAGAAGCTAAAATATCCCAAACACTTAATTCAGCTCTCTCTGAAACAATCATCATTTGCAAGAATGTTTTTATCATGTCACCAATTAAGATAAAGTGTACTATTCATATTATCTCAACAGACATAGTAATTACTATTAGAATTTTATTAATACCCTAATACCTGACACCGTATTTTGTGAAAATTTTATAAATACCTGTGTGTGCACACACACACACACATATGTTGTAAGGAGAGAGCCTGCTTGTTCATCCCGTCTGCCCTGCTAGCGTACACCCGAAATAACCATACAGAAACTATATTAATTAAATTACTGCTTGGCCCATTAGCTCTAACTTCTTATTGGCTAACTCGCACATCTTGACTTAACCCATTTCTATTAATCTGTTTATTACCACGTGGCAGTAGCCTACCGGGAAAGATTCAGGATGTCTGACTCTGGCAGCTTCATGGCAGCTCACCCTCTGCCCTTCTTCCCAGCCTTCAGTTCTGTCTTCTCTGCCTACCTAAGTTCTGCCCTATCGGGCCCAAAGCAGTTTCTTTATTCCTTAACCAATGAAAACAACATATGAACAGAAGAACCTCCTACAACATACATACACACACACACACACACACACACACACATCTTTAACATAAATTGAAAAGTTACGTACTATGCACAGAATTCTTGATTCCCCTATCATGTTATGTTATGTTACGTTATGTTATGCTTGGTTGGATTGGGTTGGATTTTTTTGTGCTGTGCTATCCTATGCTGTGTTATGTTATGTGTGTTTTTCTTTTCTACAATTTTAGAACTCTATGTCGGATTTGAAAATTGTGGGAGAAAACCATAGAAGAAAACACCTGCTGGAGGGCAACAGAGTGGAAGAGGATAATTATGTGTTATCTGTTTTGCATCTACATCATACCTGCTTGTCTTCCAGCTGTGATATTTATGTTTAAATTCTTTACAACTTATTAGTGTATGAATAATACACTCTCTCTTTCATATAAATTGTCAGTGGATTTGTGTCAATGCTTTTGACAAAGTTAGTCTGACTCAAGTTTTGATAGCTTCAAGTAACTTTCATTAATTCTATGTCTTGTAATTGGGAAATATTACAAGTGGATTACAATCATAAAATAACAAATTTAATTCATCTTGAGATACTGACTAAGGTTTAATACCAATGTGAAATTTATATATTTAATACTTTTTTCTAACGTAGAGATAAATATTGCCAAATATAAATGATTTTCCAACATGATATTTATGAATGACATCAAGAATATGACACTTTTAGATGCCCTCTGGAAGAAGTATGTCATATTGACTAATGTAATTGAAACCAATATACAAGGTCAATTTGCTAACATTTATGAAGCATCACACACAGCAATGAGACTAAATGAGATGTAGTTCCTACTTCTCATCTTCTGAGTTATTATAAAGGAAAGCCACCAATATTTTTTGGATTAAGATTTTATTTCACTAAATATTAAAACTTTATAAATTTCTGTTCAAGGACTTATTATGTCTCATTTAATTGTTTTATTAGGCATGGATATAATGTAGCAGCCAAAACAAGGGAAGTGTGCTCTCAGAAAAATTGCATCAATGACTAAAGATGACTAAAAATTACTGCTCTGTAATATGCTTTGTCTTTCTGATTCACTACAGATAGACATTGGTGGGAGTAGAAGAATAAACATGAAATTAGTATCATTTTGGTACCTATAAAAACTTCATATTGGTATCAGTTATAGGAAAAAGTACAATATTTTCAGAAGAATTTAAGAGATTTCATTTTGGAGGACAGTGAAAGGGAATGATTAAGGATAGATTTTGCATATGGCAAGAATGGATCTGACACTGAAGAAACCCTCTACTCACATCCTTGTTTATCTTAGTACTTTCCACAAAGGTCAGGTTATGTAATCAGCCTAAATGGCTTTTAAGAGATGAATGGAGATGTGAACACATGGTTCTCAGTTCTCGGTTCTTGCTGCTCTTGCAGAGGACCTGAGCTCAGTTCCCAGTACCAAAATGGCTGTTCACAACCAAGTGCAGATGGATTTCCACTTGCAGGAAATTGAAAGTCTTCTTCTGGCCTCCTCTGTAACCTGGCACAGTATGTGTGTTCCTTCTGTCTATGCGTTGCTTTTATTGGTTAATAAATAAATAACTGGCTTGGCCTACGGCATGGGAGGCAGAAGACAGAGTTAGAAGAAGCGATGGAGCTGCCCTTGGAGATAGACAAGCTGAAACTTTGCTGATAGGCCACGACCTCGTGGTAATCCATACATATAGACAAGATGAATATATATATATATATATAGCTATATATATTCATCTCCATATATATGTGGAGATATATGGAGAAATATGTATAGATCTGTAATACATATAAAATGTATATGTACATACATATATGTAAGTACGTATGCATGTATGTATATAACATATGTGTTCCAGTACCATTCAGCCATTAAGAAACAATAGATTTTTGTACTGCAAAATTGAACAGGACTAGAGACCATCATCTCAAACAAATCCAGATAAATAACAAAACACAAATACCATGATTGGAAATAGGGAAGGGAACTATTTTCTTAGTGGAAAAGAACTAGTGAGAGGGAGAAGATGGAAAAGGAAATAATTCTAAGGTCAAAGAACATGACACATGTATGTATATGTAATAATCAAAAATTACACTGAATAATGATATATGTTAGTGAAAAACACTAAATTCATATCCTAAAGTATTATATAAACTGTAAATTTCTACAAAAATACATAGGGATTAAAATACATTAACAATAATCTATATAATCACTGTTTCTACTACAGCTTCAAATATTAGAAAAGAGATTATATTTGCTAATGTTGATAATGCAGCAACACTGGGGGATTTTTACAACTAGGTTGATGCATCAATGAAATAGGAAGCCTAAAGCAAGATTTTGTTTTAGTTATTTATTTCTTTCACTCATACTTCATTGTCTTCATCGTTTTTGTACTTTCAATTTTACCTGTAACAAACACCATTAAAACATGAAAATTATTTCCAGGTAATATTTAAAACGAAATTTATAGTTATGTGAACTTAATAGTTACTGATAAACTATCATAAAGCAAAACTCTTAATTTTATTTCTCATTGGAATCTGTATTTCTGTTCTGGTTTTATAAGTCTACAAATCACAGTATTTTTATTATTATTTAATGAGCAGATCATTTTCAAATTAACTTCTGGTGCACTTTCTATTCAGTAGTAACATACATATAGAGTCAATTTTATTATAAAAACATTAAATAATTAGCCTATCACTTTAGTATCCTTTGCAAAGTGGCAAATTAGTTTATCTGTCATATGATAACTAAAATGTTTGATAAGTCATGAAGTTATTTTGCTTTGACCTTAGATAATGCATTTTGAATATTTAAACATTTTTCTATTCAGGTACTATGCTAAAAACACTTTGATTATTGAAATGTAAATAGTTTATTTTGTTCATATCAGAGGCTAATCTACCAGGTCAATCTGGAGAATAGAAGGAAATGTAGCTGATTATCCTTTCCTTAAATTGCTGTAGGGAATACTATCCTTGTATTACCTTCCAACCGCGAAGGCCTAAGGCTTAATATTTGATGGGTTTATCTGATTTGACTCATATTTACCTTTGAGATATTTAAGTTTTCAATTTTTAAAAAGTAACTTCACTTATTTCTTCAAAACATTTGTGAAGGAGGTCTTAAAATCACAAATAGCAGTGTCTATGTTTTGAATCAGTAAGTTTAGAATTTCCATTAACTTGAGAAATTTGTCCTTAATTATAGTCATGCTAACTCTCAGAAAAAGAAAATGTATTATGCATTATGCTCATTTTAAGTTAGAAGAAGAATATAAATAGCTAAAGTTTGATTTTATTACCATATATTTTTGCTATATTTTACCTGCCTCCCCAATAATTCTTCAAAGATTCTCATATTCATCACAAACACAAAGAAACAAAAAATTCGTGAAATGATTAAATTACTTATCACCTCATTATGCCACCCATTCTACAAATGGGGAAGTTCAAATATCAAGACAAGGTATTTTCTTTTGAAGTACACATAGGATGTAGTTGGAGTCTGCATTTTTTTTCTGATTCATAAACTATGTCAATGTTAAAATCCAAATGGAAAGTAGAGTCATCATAACAGTACTACGCAGAGAATACAACAAGAATTTCCCTTCAATACTGAAACCCCTCAATACTTATCAACTTCCCTGTAGTGCAGGCACTGTGCTAAAGCATCCATTCAAATAGAAATGATGGGTGATGGAAATCTTTCTATATGCATTTCTAAGCTTAAAGAAAATACAGTCTTTTTCTTTTGCTCTTAAGTCATTGATGGTAGAGGTATTAGAGAAAGAGGCCTTTTTGAAAGAGAAGATATTAATAATTTAGATATTCCTTCCTATAAAATCAAAACCAAGAATGAAACAAGGTAAATCCAAACAAAATAAAACATAAAACAAAAATATCTTAATTCAATATATGTGTCTACTTTAAATCCTTAGGGGCCTCATCTGATATAAATCCTTCCCTTTAGATACAGGGATATTTGTACTACGTAGTACTTTCAATTTCACACTTTAAAGGCTCAGGAAGGAGAAACAGCTCAAGAAACAATATGCTCATGTAACAAGCACAAGGGCCTAAGTTCATTGCTCAGAAATAAAGTGGAGAAAAAAATGGTAAGGTGGCACAGACTTCTAATGACAGTACTAGGGAGATGGAGACCTGTAGATCCTTGGTACTCACTGACCAGCCAAGCTAGCCTGCCATACATGTTCCAGACCAATGATAAACTTTGTGAGTAACGATGTGAATAGAGCCCGAGGAATAGCCTAGATTTTGCTCTCCAACATTGTCAAAAACTGCAAAGTAAAACTCAGATGAAAGGAAGTAGCATGATGATTGGTTGGTAGAATACAATACCAAAATATGCCACTAAATGTTAGGAAAAAACCTAAACAATGCTATTTTGAGGAAAAACACAGCATATTCTTTATATACATTGTGATTAATATCATAGAGAAAACTTTTGTTGTGTATAGGTTACAGGAAAAATGAGTTGAAAAACTCAAAAAAGTTAAAGATAGCTTTGTGCTCTTACTAAACATTAAATAGCCTACCTATAGTATATGCTTTGTGGTAGCTGCAAAATGCAAGGGATTATTTTATATTTTTTCATAATATCATGTATAGCTTTTCTTTACTTTCTGACCTATTATAGAGAAAAACTTGATAAATAAAGTAACTATGTATTCATAGGTTTCAATTTTATAGCAACACTTTGTCTTTTACATGTATCCTATACATTTGAAAAATGAAAATTTGTTTAAAAATAGTGAATACAAATTAAAATAAATAATCCATCTCAGAAGTTTTGATCACTCAGTACACAAGTTGGTAGTATAATACAAAGGCTGACTGCCATTGGAAATTAAATTATTTCCTTGATGGAAAAAGAGAGCAAAGCTAATGATTAATGTGAGAAAGAAAAGTTTTGATGCGTATTTATTTCTTGTTATTAGAACATTATCTCTGAAAGACACAATTGCACAGTTTTCAAAAATAGTAGACAAAGTATCTATATAATAAGCAGGGATTAGCCACCAAGTTAATTCGCTGGTTATTACAGCATTCTCCATTGCCAATGTGTAAAAAAATATCTATCACGTTTCTTGTGAGTTTCCATTGATTTGGAAAATCAATTCTGTACTAAAAGCCGCTAAAACATTCATTACGTAGGTCTCTCTGAATATAGTGAGAGAAAGTACAGGTAATGAGTATAAAGAAAAGAGAGAGTTCTCCTTAATGCACTGGGAAGCCAGCCTGTCCTTTTTTCCATTTTGTCTATCAGCATGACTTACTTCCACCTTTTCCTTGAGCTCATTGAGCTAAATTTACTCATAAAACATTTTTAAGAAGCCAGCAAATAGTCCCCTGGTTTCTGGGAATGAGAAGCAGTACCTTTAGTCCACCAAAATGAAAAATAATTCTTGAATGTGTCAAGAAATTACAGATTCACCTATCTCACAGGGCAGTGGGAAACTCATTATGGCCCTCTCTTCAATTTGAAGCTGGGATGTTTAAGACACTGCAGAATCATTTCTTAGGCATTGCTTCCCATTTGTTTCAGTGTAGATTAAGGAGAGGCAAATGATTGCACTGGAGCAGGAAATTGGAAAACCATCTGTTTCAGCAGAAGAGAGAAAGAGAGTGAGGAGAAATAGAAACATGCAACAATGTACAAAAGCATAGAAAGAAAAGAGCTATTAGGCTTTTTAGAAAAGAAGAGATGGGAAATAAAATTGCTAAATTGGCTTTCAGAGGAATAAAGAAAGTTGTTAATCCTGGTAACAGTATGGGAGTGACTGAGCATAAGAATGGGAGGTTACATTAGGATAGATTCATTAAAGAGGCATTTCAGATCTGATAAATGCTGAAATCTTACCTTTTTGAAATGGGAATAAGAGCACTCGCTTTCTCCTTCATTTCAAGAGTGTCTTCTGTAACATACTACAGATGGAACTAACCACAAAATATGATGATAATGTAACAGAGAAAAACATAGAAATTATACAACAATGAACACCATTTATCAGATCACTGTTCTGTTAAGTGTTATTTTACAATATATCTAATTTCTTGGTACGGAGGATAGCATCCAGATCTTTGCAAACAGTAATCAAAGGCTATCTATCTGAGCTACAATCTTAGCCCTCAATAATCTGTAGAATTGTGAAAATTATGAAAAGGTCATAGAAGTTCATTACGTTTTATACAAACATAGAAGACATATTCCTCTCTATGACAAGAGCAGATAATTTTATTTCATTTTGTGTGATGTGGCTACTTTGTTAATTAGCTAGCTGTACACTTTATTCTGTTGATACTAGTAATTAAAAGTTCATCTTTACAAACACTCTTGTACTGGGGGAAGAGTGCAAGGTTATAACATAGAGCAGTAAACAGACATCCACATTCAATAATGACCAAAACCACATTTTAATATGTGCTGAAATTTTCAAGGAAAGCTTATACTACAAGAATCAAGATAAATACTGGTTACTTTTACAAGGCATTTACAAGTTTTAGAGTTTTGGTAGAAAAATACAACTAGTTTCCTGTTCTGACTGACCACAAAGAAAGCTCTTGAAGTGCTTCTTTTAAGTAAGTGTTTATGTAAATGCTTTCTGCATATTCCTTGTAGGAAGTAATACAAAGGTATTCTTGCTTAACAACAATGATTTTTATAACAGATCAGAATGAACCAGGCGTTATTTTCAGTACAGCATTCAAATCGGTTTATGACCATAAATATAAATTGCATATGATGAGGAAATTAATGCATCTGAAGAAATTTCTCAATCATCTCTGTCCATGTTCATTGAATATGTCTAGATTTCTAATTCTAGACTTCACATAAATATATTTGCAAAATTCTATGATTAATTGATAAGTGCCTTGTGTGAACAATATATCCCATTTGTCTACAATTATTAAATATTCAACTATTCATAAATAACTTGAATTTACTGTCTTAATTTTTGCATACAATGTTGGGACAAAATATGTATCCATCTTGTATCATTGCAATGTTCAAGAAGTAGTATTTGTACAATTCCTTGGACAGTAGCTGAAGCACAGAGAGCAACAACAATTAAATAATGAGTATTATTTTAACCTTCCAAACATAGAAAACAAGCATGCTATATAGCTGAAAAAAACAGTGGATTTGTAAGTTCAAATCCATTGTATATTTCTTGGACTTTGCAATGGGATCTAGACCACAAATTGTTCTGAGGAATATTGCTTGCTAACACTATTTATGGACAGAGACCTGAACCTGCTTTCTATTTCATAGTATGGGCTTCTTAAGCATTTCTGTAAAGAAAAATATTTTTTAAAGTAAAATGCATATAATATACAAAAGTTTGAGATTTCCTCATGGACTTGGACACATTTCATTATAGTCTTCAGAAAGCTACACTCTCCTTTGCTTACTCTGAAATGGCAATGAATTTGTTATGCTTATAAAGGAAACAAGAACACGAGAAGAAAAATTTATCTCAGTTTTCAGGTAAAAAAGTCAATATATGGATTGACCCCCTCTGAAATTCTAGTAATGAGGCTTTTGTAATTTCAATTCTCTCTGCTAGTCAGAAAAAAGGTACCAGAAAATATTCTTGGTTTTGCTAATGAGTCTTTAGCTCTGTGAAAGTTAATATTCCTTTTAAGTTTCTTGTCATTTTACCTATTATCCAAGAAAATGAACATAAAATAAATTGACATCTGTACGTTACACACAAGGTTACATGAGACATGTTTGTGTTAGAAAATGGATAGTATTTCATTTAATAAATGCAGTCATTAGAAAGTTTAGAGATTATGATTGCACAAAGAAATTCTGCGTGACAAAAGTGGGAAAACTCAAGAAAAATTCTGCTCAGTGACCCTGTGAGAAAGATCAATGAGCAGCCATTTTTCCTTTTGTTCAACTTCACATCAATCAACTACAATCTCTTAAAGTACCTGAATGTTAATCAACGTAAGTAGTGACCACAAAATAGTGTAGGTGGATAAGACAAGGTTATTTTTTTTTTTGGAGTTTTCTTAAAATGTTTTAAATTTGCTTATTTTCAAATCCACTTGTTGATGTTTTAAGCTACTCTACCAGAGCAAATATAGAAAATTTGCATTTGTAAAAATGCAGTATATACATGTAGAAGAGAACAATTATAATTAGGCATCATGATCACTAGCAATAAGTTTACTAATTTTATATCCATCAATAATCTACAAAGTCCACCTTCTCCAAAGCATGGGCATTTTTTCCTTTGGCTCTCCATTGCTTATTTGGATTTTTGGCATCATTCTTTCATGAACAATATTAATCGGAAATTTTGCTATAGCCAGACTCCTATACACCACAAAAGTACCTTTTCATTCTCAATAATTACAATAGAGGTAGAACTTAAACTTGAGTTTGCCTCCGTGGAATAGCCTTACTTGATTTGTCTAAGTCGCACAGCAGAATAAATAGTTCTCTTAACCAAAGAGCCAGCAGACCTCTCATCACTTGCACAGTAAGCCCCTGAAAGTCGCTGATTACGGAGAATGTCTTTGCCATTTCTCAAGTCCCACTGAGTCCAGTAATATGTATTGACCAAGAACAAATGTGTTTCCTCTCCATGAGCCATACTTTCAGCAAAGTTTTATTGTTTCCACCTCCAGCAGAGGTATTGTGATGCATCCGGCATGGAGAGCTGACAGAGCTTGATCATCTCTAACTGACATCAATGCCTATTATGATCTCAAGTATCTGAAATGATCATTTAACTGTTTTTCTTCAGCACTGTGACATGGTAATCTTTCCTTTAAAGTAAGAGCAACACTTGTGTAAATAACCATATCAGATAAAAGAAAAAAGGACTTGTGAAATGTGCCTTTATTTTATAATAAAATGAAACAAAAATCATGATGGTTATCTGTTAAAATTAATGTTCTGCTACTTTTAGTTCCAGAAAATAATGTTAATAAGAAGTTGAATGGAAAAACAAAAGAAAAAAAGAAATCAGGTTTCTTATAAAGAAGATTCTTTTTTTTAAAGAAGATTCTTTATCATAGTAAGTGAGATAATACAAATTCAGAATTTTAATAGCTTCCCTGTAATGAGCCAAAAGCTCCCCTACTAAACACACTATGCTAACTAAATAAATAAACCCATTGCTATCATTGGGTTACCTGTTTTAGAGTTGTTGGCCTGTTGGAATGGATTCATTAACCTCACCCCAACCATTATAGGCTATAACCATTGCCCTTGGTAACCCCCAAAAATCTGTTAGCAAGACCTGGTTGCTGAAGAGATTGCATACATGCCAGGAGCGGTTGTCAGGAGCTATTGCAGGCCATGATGTAATTGCAGCTTATAGCAATTGATAAATAGATGTCAACCCACCAGAGGAAGTCTTCCCTAATGTGGTACCCTGTCAGCAAGGCTTCTGGACCACTGACTCAGAAAACTGTTGCTTTCATCTGTAATTTCACTTGTTCAATAACAACTATGATAACTGCCCATTACCATGTATTTTCATGCAATGTGTATATGCAGTCTCATGATTACATTATTATGTAACATTCTCAATATTATGGGTAGAAATATTGGTGCGTGGTCAGAAAAGTAACTTTTCATTTAGCTATAAAGTATTAGTATATAGAGTGTATAGTGGTCCATGATTCATAACTAGACCTATTTGTCCCTCAAGGACTGTAGACATTGAAAAGCTTGTTTTGTATCTTTTGGCTCAGACTAGCTGCATACAATTAGCTCACTTTCACCTCAAAACAAGTTCAAACAAGTTTAAAGGCTTTTTGTAAATAGATCGAAAGTTTAAAACTTTACAGCTATGCACAAAGTCAGAGTCAAAGATGTCTAACCAGGTAACTACCCTAAGTAACCTAAGAAAAGTTTGTTAATTCTTTGTTTGCCAATTATATTAACAATAAACTTGTGTTTTAAAGTTTGTCACTGGACAGTGTGTCCCTTCATCTGGTGATGGTCTCATTGCTGTGACCTTAGAACCTTGTGTTTCTGTCGCAATTGCTTGGTTCCCTATTGCTTACCTTGGGAATGTGCTTTTGACAAATTAGAGGTACTTCTTGTAAGTTTCTATTGCTCAAGGTTCCTGTAAGAGGAAGAGATTTTAGGCTAGAAGATAGGAGAAGCTAGGAAGAATTAGAAGTAGGACAGGAGAATTAAAATTGTGACAGAAAAATAAAGAGAGTGATTTGGAAAATCACGTGTGAGAGAGTTTGTTTCTTTGCCCTCAGATAGTTAGAGGAAAAAGTCATTTTCTCTTGCTGTTGCTTCTATTCTGAACCCTTAAGAGAGTCTTGGGACTTGACCCTAAAGGATCTCATTGTATACATGAGCCACAGAACATAGATGAATTACCTGATACTCAACTCACAGCTTTGCAAGCTAACTAGTACTGGAAGGTGCTATGTGTACCACAGGGAAGAAAAGTAATCACAATCTTACACAACTAGAAATCCTGATACCCACAGTGAAGATTGGTCTAAAAAGATAAGGAAGGACATTGGTGCAATGGTCTCATGAATGTTTTGGGAGTGAACAAATGCTTCGTTGTTGAATTTATGGTTAGCCTCATGTGTTGGAAGCCATAATTGGAACTGTTGGTGGTACCAAGGACCTGTGGTTTGATAGGTCATAGATTCTGGGGAAAACCACTTGCTGTTATTCTGCTATATGGACATTTTAATACACCAACTCTGAATGGCTTTATGCTATACAAATATATTAGAACATTTCTCAATTTGCTTCATCAGGGAAGCTTCTTCTTTCTGCATATAGTAATAAACTCAGAAACAGACTACTACTCATGAATATGAGATTTGTAATGGTCAAACTCAAACAGGTCATTTATACCATATACTTTCAACAACATTGTTCAGTGGTTGTTGTGATAGAGATGAAAGAAACATTGTAAAACCATGCATAAAAAATGAGCATAGAGAAATATTATGAGTTCATCCAATGAGTCAATTGCACATTTGAACTCACAAGAGATACTACAATGTGTACATGACCTGTAAAATCTCGATATGGAGCAGGAGATTGACATGACATTCCATCCTTGAATAAGGGACTACTGAAAATTGATAATTTCTAGGAGGGGAAAAGTTAGTTTTCTCTATTGCTATAAGATACCAGCGTTCATAACTACCCAGTACAGAAAAAGACCCAGGAGTTGCTTTCCCATAGAAGATTATTGGAACAACACAATTTTGAATCAGTGGGCTTTGAAAAAAACAAGAAGGGAGTTAGATGGGTAGATAAGTATGTGTCCATCTTGACAGATTGGTGAGTGTGTGAATATAATCCAAATGTATTATGTAAAATTCTGAACATGATAAAGAAATATTATTATAAATTGTTAATAAATTATATTTATCTTTCTAAAAAACTGTATTATGTTCTGCAAAAAAACACTAGAATGCATATTTGTTTAAAACTTATAATTTCCATTTTATGTAAAACTCTTCTGTACTATTGAAAAAACACTATATAAATATGTATATACATATAAGCATACTTATTGTATACAATACTTCATGTAGTATCACATGATCTATAAGATAAGATAATATACTAGGAACTAACAATGAGTTAAAGATGTGTCATATTCAATATTTTTCCAAATATTTCCAAACACATGGTTGAACTTTTTGTCATTTATCTAAACAAAGTTCTCACTTCAGACTTAAGTACTCTCAAGAGTTAAATGGTGTTACTTTCAGCGATTACTAAATCTAATAAATATATTAACTACATATTTCTAATTTCTTATTTATAATATTAAATACATGAAATAAAAATAATTATTGATATAGTTATCAGATTTTCTATGGTGAACCTTTTTAGCAAACTCCTACAAACCTTTAAAATGATTACTGATGTTTGAACAATGGAAAAAAATAATTTTAATTATACGCTATGCATTTTCTTAGAAACATAGCTACTTTTGGTGATTTAAGAAACACATGACTGGAGATCTTCTAAGTCTGTGGGTAAACTTTTACTTCATATTTCTATAATCAGTCATACTATCAAATTTAATTCTAAATATTTGTGTTTATAGTAATAGATATAGATTGTGTTCAACATTAGTCAGAGAAACTTCTGTTGGGCAGTACAAGCAGTCAACAGCAAGATGGATATCTGGATTAACTGCTTAGAATAAAAGAATTAGTGAATATCCATAAGGGAGACATCTATTATTAATCCCACAACCACCAAACTCAAGAAACATTGGGGAAGAGTTGGCAGAAAAAAAATGTAAGAGTCAAAAATTGGAGGTATATTGCAAAATACCGCCTAATGGATATGACAGGATTATCACAGTCATGAATCCATAGAAACTGTGGTTAACTGTATAAATCCTGTGGACCTGCAGGCCAACCAATATACTGTTCATGGAGATAGTTACTGATGATATATTAGGAATTGATCATTTCTGGCAGAAAGAAAATCATTCTTCCTAATAATGTAGTCACTTAAATGTTTCTGCTGTTCTAGTAGATGGTTCAACAGCCATGCACACATGAATAGTATTAATGCCATATAACATATCAATTACATACAATAAAACCATAAAATTTAGAGTAGGATTTCTTTGGGGCAATATGAAGAAAGTTTAAAAGGTGAAATCAGAATTATATAATGGTATAGGAGGTCCTTCTGTCTATGTGTTGCTTTCATTGGTTAATGAATAAAAAAAATGCCTTGGCCTATTGATAGGGCCAAACTTAAGTAGGTGGAGAAAACTGGACTGAATTCTGGGAGAAGTAAAGTGGAGAGGGGGACACCATGGAACTGCCAGAGTTAGCCATGCTGAATCTTTGCCAGTAAGCCACTGCCATGTAGCAATATACAGATTAATAGAAATGGGTTAAATTATTATAAGAGTTAGCCAACAAGAAGCTAAAGCTAATGGGCCAAGCAGTGTTTTAATTAATACAGTTTCTGTGTGATTATTTTGGGTAAGCTAGCTGGGTGGCTGAAAACCAACAAGTGGCCCCCCTTCTCCAACAATATATGAACATAACTCACTGTATATAAGTATTCAATTCTCACAAAGAAAAAACTTATATTGTGGTAAAAAAAACCTCCAAATGCTATTATTTCATACATTTAGAAACTGTTCGTTTGAAAGAATATTACCCCCAAAGTGAATGACACTTTTAGTAGGTGTTGCCTTATTGAAGTAGATGTGGTCTCGTTGGAGGAAGTGTGTCAATGTGGAGGCATGCTGTGCAGTCTCATGTATGCTCAGGCCATGCCCAGTCAGATAAACTACTCCCTGTTGCTTCCGTGTTAAGGTGTAAGAACTCATAGCTCCTTCTCTAGCATCATGCCTTCCTAGACGCTGTCTTCATCCCATGCCAACAATGGATTAATCCTCTGAACTGTAAG
Organism: Ondatra zibethicus; assembly: GCA_004026605.1. Lineage (NCBI taxonomy): Eukaryota > Metazoa > Chordata > Mammalia > Rodentia > Cricetidae > Ondatra > Ondatra zibethicus. The sequence goes on from PVIU01014368.1 coordinate 48,571, forward strand.
AGAGCCACCACTATTAACTTTTTACTTTTTAAGGGTTGATGTAGTCATGCTGTCTCTTCACAGTAATAGAAACCCTAAGACAGAAGTTAGTACCAGCAGTGGGGAATTGCTGTAATGGACCTGGCCGAATTTGTGGAAGATTGTGGAAAGACTTTGGAATTTCAGGCTAGAAGAGCCATTGAGTTTCAAAAGTGCTGGGATGTTATGTAGGAGCTTGAAAGATAAGAATGTTGAGAGCATTTCAGAGATGGAGACCTGACCTGTAACATTTCAGAGGGAGGTTATAAGGCCCTACAAGAGCATTTGTTTGTTTGTATTATGATTATGTGGTTCGGCTGAGGGGTGGCTGAAAAATCAGCTGTGATGAACAAGGTACCAGAACTACAAAAAGAAAACTTTGCTTTGCTGGGATCCTTGATCAGCTGGAGCTAAGAAATCCATAGCATTTAAAAGGGGAACAGCATCATTGAGGTGAAATCTTCTTGGAAGTATTTTCTGAGAGCACAGCGAATCTCTGTTCCAGATGCACCTGTGTTGGTAGCTGAACTCGACAACGTGTAAACGTCACCCAGATCATCCTGATTTTGAACTCACGAAAGTGTCAAGGAAAGCAGCTAATCTTGGCACTGTGATATACCAAGAGAAGCCACTGATAAAGGTGCAGCGTCAGTAGCAGTTGCAGACTCAGGATGGAAGGGGTTATGTAAATCAGTTGAGGATTGACACCATGAAGTGTGCCTCTGCTAGGCTACTGGTGAAAGAGCAGCCTAGTTGCAGCAAAGGAACACAGAATTTTGAAAACGCCAGTATCATGGGTAGACCACAGTGAATAGTAGCAGCAGTGGAGTGGAGGCAGCCAAAGCCTAGAAGACAAGCTATGGGTGCTGCAGAGGGAAGAGCTGGAGAAATGACCCAAACCATTTGGAGAAATTCAGATCATGAGTGAATCCCAGATAACTGCACATTGAGTTATTTATACCCTTGGAGTTTGGTATTGCTTTGTTCAGATTGTGACTGTGCCCTGGTTCTTCCCTCCTGAAGAACCAATGAGAGACAGCCAAGCCCTCTCTCTGGCTGTAGAGGCTTCTACCTAGATTTTGCTGTCTCATCCTTGGTAGCTTTGAGACTATCCCTCAAACTTGAGCCAGGCTTTTCTCTGTCCTACAGATCTCCAGGTACAGGTCCTGAGATCATTTTGGCCCAACAATTTTAATGTGAGATCCTGTGGATGAATAAGAGAGGAAAAGTTGTAGCTCAATAGTGGTATATTTATGTGTCAAGTTGGCAGGGTGTCAGTTGTACTGGTTGGTTCTTTGTATAGACTTAACAAAAGCTAGCAACAACACAAAGGAAGAAGCTCTAGTTGAGGAAATGTCTCCATGAGTTCCAGCTGTAAGGTATTTTCTCAATTGATGATCAATGTGGGTAGGTTAATCCCATGGTGGGTGATGTCATCCATGGTCTGGTTGTCCTAGTTTCTATAAGAAAGCAGGCTGAGGAAGCCAAGGAAAGCAAGCCAGTAAGCAACTTGACTCCATAACCTCCCTGCCAACTACTGGCTCCAGGTTCAGCCCATTGAGTTCCTGTTCTGACTCCTCCAATGATGGACTTTGTGCAATATTTTATTTGCTCATTAAGTTATTAACTACACAAAGTGACTGTTAGCAAGTTTCCATATGTGGTAAAAGCTTAATATTTCTACTTTTGTAGTATTTTTCAAATTGCTACTTTTCTTAATTATACTACATTACAAGCTTGTTTAGTTTCCAAAAAGTTCTTGCTAAAATTCAAACATCAAACTAATTGCTTTTATTGGTTTAGCAATATCTAACACCTTGAAAGCATTTTCTTAACAATGAACAGTGCACATTTTCTCTGGTTCAGTAGTATGTACACGTGAGACTTGATATAATACTGAAAGTTGAAAACTTAATTTGTGTGAATCATATTGACAATGTTACAAATAGTGATTTTATTTTTATCCATTCAAAATTATTTATTTATTGTGTGTATGTGTGTTTTGGAAGTGAACTTATAAAGCTATATGTATATGAGCGAGAACAATTGCCGTAACACACCTCTGGAGGTCAGAGACCAACTTTGGGGAGTTTGTCATTTGCTTTCACTGATGAACGGATTGAACTGAAGTCCATAGGCTTTGGTAGCAAGCACTTTAGTGCACATATCTGTTCTGCTCTTCATTGTTTCAAATATTGATGATTCTTAAATATTTTATTATTTTACAGTTGCATATAAACATAGGTATTATGATCAAGTCCTCCTCACTCCTTCCTATCCAAAGTTCTTGTATTCCTTGCCATTATTATTTTCTTTTATTCACTGAGTCTACATATTCTTGATAATATATGTTCATGTGTGTAAGGCCGTCCATTTTAACAAGGGTAGGCACGCAAGGGCCACCAATTTGAACAAAGATTACATTTCTTACACTGTAGTAATGAGGGGCTCGGGCTGTGTTCCCGGCACCGGGCCCCTTGTGCCTTCCGGCTCCCGGTGTGTACCCGAAATAATTACATGGAAACTCTATTCATCCAAACACTGCCTGGCCCATTATCTCCAGCCCCCCATTGGCTAACTCTCACATATTATTTTAGCCCATCTCCATTAATGTGTATCACCACTTGAGTTGTGGCTTACCGGCATGAGTCTAACCAGTGTCCATCTTGTGCTGGAGAAGCATGGCGTCTGCTCCACTGCCTTCTCTCTCACAGCTTCCCTTCTATCTACTCTGCCCACCTAAGGGCTGTCCTACCAAAAGGCCAAGGCAGTTTTCTTTATTTAACCAATGAGGGCAATACACAAATAGAAGACCCTCCTACACCATTTCCCCTTTTTCTGTTTAAACAAAAAAGAAAGGCTTTAACTTTAACATAGTAAAGTTACATATAACAAAACAGTTATCAAGCAAGAATTACAGTTACCATATTTAGATCTATTTTATCTTTTATCATAACAATGGAAAACTATCACTATAACTATCCATTCTTCAACTCCATCAAAGACTCCAGAAGGATAAAATATTACCTAAGTAAACAAGAAATAAGCAACTTCTAAACTCTAGAAATGACAGACATCTCGCTGCCTGTACAGTCACCCAAAGTTCCTCTGTACCGTTGGGGCATCCATCTTCAGCCTACAGGCCCATAGTATCCAGCAGACATTTCCATGATGCAGGAAAATTTAAAGACAGTTTAGTCACTTTTCTTTTGTATCCTGCAGAATGTCTCCCAGACTCTTTTATGAAGCAGGAACCCTGAAGGATCATCTCACCTTTAGGCAAGTTTAGCAGTCCTTTCTCTGCGGGTTCTTTGTGTCCAGTTTATGCAACAGTCCAGGCAAGAGCACTTTCTTGCCCAAATGGCAAACCAAGTGCATAAGGAGTCTCTTCGATGCCCATCTTCCTCTTGAAGTAGCTGGTGCTGCCAGGAGCAGACGTGTCTCATTGTCATGAAAAGTCCTAAGTTATTAAAATATTTAAATGCGAGAGAGGAGCTGGCAACCCTCAGTAGGCCTGCTTTTGGGACCGGGATCCTTGCCCAACCAGCTTCCGCGGATTCATCTGGACCCTGTCCCGGCTGCACCTGAGCTCGGCCCACCCGGGCTGAGGCCTTGGGGGAAGGGCGAGTCCCCTGCTAGGGGGCCTCCTTTGTCCCACGGAGCCGAGCAGAGAGGAGCTGGCAAC
>PVIU01014369.1:0-52276 GCA_004026605.1 Ondatra zibethicus
CACCATGCCCTCTTTCAAGGAAGAAGGGGGAGGAAGGAGGGGTGGGGGGTAGTGGGAGGGGACCGGGAGAAGAGGAAGAAAGGAAAAAAAATTTTTTTTATCTTTAATTATGTTCTTGAATGGAAAAAATAAAACAAAACAATGTATGGAAAAAAAATAAAAAAAAAGATTAAATACAAAGAAAAATAAAGCTAGATTTTAAAAGCCTCAATGAAAGAAAAATGTGAACTAAGAAATTTGTATCAGCCAATATACAATATATAACCCATATGTCATACATACAGAAACATGCACACACAAACAAAATGGAATTAAGAAACTAAATACACAAAACTTAAAACAAGTATAATCTTTGTGACCTTGAATAGGGCAATAATTTCTATGATATGGTACTAAAAAATATAAACAATGAAAGAAAAAATAATTAGGATTCATCAAACTTGAAACATTTATGCTGTAAAGAATTCTACCAAGGAAAGCCAAGCTGCTGAAGCAGGTCATGAATGAACAGAGGGTGGGGGACCCAATACCAGGCAAGTGGCCAGGCCGCTGGGTAGCATGTGGAGTTGGAGATGTGGCCATATGTCACAGAGCCACACCAGCATGTCAGGTGCACTGAACTGTAGGAGACCCCTGAGGAACCAAGGACATCCAGGGCTGCAATGTGCTGGTGCTGCAATACCATGAGCCTGCTTGCCTGATAGACTGAGGCCCAAGTCCTAAGGTGGAGGCCCTGAATGTCAGCATGGAAGACCTGAGTTTGCCTGGTTAGATGAGTTCACCAGCATGCTGGACTCCATTCGCAGAGACTTGTCCCATTTGGTCAGTGAGGGAGTATGGTACATGCATGCGAAATTGCTGAGATGATGTCTGTCCATGGCAAGATTCACAAGCTTGAGTCCTTCATGAAGATAACACTGGCAACAGCATGGTCAGGATAAAGGAGCAAGCCATCAAGTCCCAGACTGGGCTGGAGACTTTCCCCTGGGTATTTAGAAAGTTCCTGCACACCATCAAGGGTTTGTCCCCACCTCTGTGCACCTCACAGAAGTCTAGCCTCAAGCAAGCAGCCTTAAATGGCACAGACCACTTTGGGCAGCAAGAGGCCTTAGTTCTGAGCCTGCTTCCCTAATAAAGAAGGACTCCAAGCCAGACTTCTGTACTGAGTATTAAGTTAAAGATCTTATTATTAACAGGCTTATATGATATTGGAGTATGAATCTTTTAAGTACATTTTCTGCAAACTACTGGCTTCCTGCATTACTGCATGTTGAAAGTATTTCCCAATTCTAATCTAAAAGCTGTTTTGTGAATGGCTGGAAAAGCAAAATTAATGAACTGATCTGTGCAATGCATTGAGCTGGCTTTTTGTTGTTGTTTGGGAGTTTTATTTTTTGAGACAAGGTATCTCTGTGTAGTCCTGTAATTCACTACGTAGACCAGGCTGTCCTAAAATTCACAGTAATCCACCTGCCTCTGCCTCCTAAGTGTTTGGATTAAATGTGTGAAAAGAGCTGTTATTTTTATGTTTGTTTTAAACAGCTGTGTTGCCCTGTCAAAATTCATATATGGATATGATCACAGGAAAAGTGAGCAAGTAATTAAAGTTGTTATTAAATCCTAAAAAAAATCACCACCAAGAAAGTAAAAAGAAAAAAAATTAAAACAAAGAGGCTGGGAAAAATCCAAGTCAAAAGATAACATGTGGATTACTTAAGAGTACCTATATAATCCTGAATTACTTAATTTCATCTGTATATAAAAAGAACACAACTAAGTAACAATCAAACTTTTTAAATGGATAAAAGGGATGAATGCACCTTTCCACAAATAAGTATAAAATTGGACGCTAAGCACATAAAACCACTAGTCACTGGGGGAATATAAATCAAAATTATAATAGATACCACTCCATGCCAATGAAGAGAGCTATAACTACATTAGATGATAACACGTGTTTTAAGGATGTAGTATTAATACAATACTTACTGTTGATGGGAATGTAAATGATACTGCCAGCCACTTTAGAACAGTCTACCAGTTACTCATAAAGTCAAACATAGTGTTACCATATGGCCCAACTATTATTCCATTCAGGTACACATAACCACAATAATTGGAAATAAGTCCATACAAAATCTTTTTATAACAATGTTCATAGGAATATTTATAATAGCCAAAAGGTAGAAAAACCTCAAATGTACATTAAGACATGAGTGAACAAAATACGTCATACATATACAGTGGAATATCTAAGCATAAAATATGGAGTAGATATTGATACATGCTACAACATAGATGAACCTCAAAGCATAAATTTCATTTAATGTAAAATATCTAGAATAGCTGAGTGGTGGTGGCACATGCCTTTAATCCCAGCACTCAGGAGGTAGAGGCAGGCAGATCTCTGTGAGTTCTAGGCCAGCCTGGTCTACAAAGCAAGTTCCAGGACAGCCAGGGCTACTTCTACAGAGAAACCCTGTCTCGAAAAACCAAAAAAAAGAAAAAAAAATCTAGAATAGGCAAATTCAAAGAAACGGAATGATGGCTAATGGTTTTTCTTTAGGTTTTTTTTTTTTTTTCTGTAACAGGGCTCCCTGGCCTCAAACCTGCTGTGTAGGTGAGGATGATGACATTCAACTCCTAGTCCTCCCTCCTTATATCTCCCAAGTTCTGGGATTCTAGACATCTACCACCACACCCAACAAGAACTTTCTGGGTGAAAAACTATTCTGGAATTAGACTTATGATAATGTGTGTACAACTGTATAAAAATACTAAAAATACTGAACTGTACACTTAAAATGGGTGAATTATGCAAAAAAGATTCCACACTAAATGCAAATTCAGTATTTACAAATGCAATGAATAAAAATTCTCAAGTAAAGCCTTTGCAACAAGAGAACACAGGAATAAGAGGATGATCAGTTAGTGCTCAGAAGAAAGGGAAAAGCAGAAGTGAGGAGATCAAGCATGCATTATTCTAAAGGTCACAGAAAGCATGTTACCTTATCACCGGTTTTTCAGTAAGGAATGGTTAAAAGTGAATACAGAACTCCACTGCTGCATATCATTCTTATAATTCGGTTACATGGGATAAAGTAATTCCTATCTTTCTCACACAAAGATAAACAGAAAAGTAAATATATTAGAAAGAGTTTAAATACAAACATAGGCCATTAAAACAAAAATACTAATGTTCCCAGGAGCTGGGGAGATGGCTCAGTAGGTAAACTTCTTGCCATACAAGCAAGAACCCATGGAAAAAAAAACAAAAAAAACGAGGGGGCGCTTACAAGTCTTTCTTCCATATACATGCCATGGCATGAACATGCAAATACACACTAAATACGTGTAAAAATGATGAGTTTTTAAATTTTTTTTACTTTATGTATATTGTGCTGGTCTGCATACATGTTTGTGTACCATGTGTGCATATGGAACCCATTAAGGTCAGAAAAGGTCATCAGATAAACTGGAACGGGCGTTTCAATAGTTGGGAACAATCATGTGGATGCTGCAAACAAAATCCAAGTTCTTTATTAGAGAAACAAGTGCTCTTAGTTGCTGATTCATTTCTTCAGGCATAAAGAGCTGTTTATTTAAAAATTAAAAAAATATTGACAATGAAGCAAAGCATAATGGCTCACATGGTGGCTCAGCACTTTGGAGACTGAAACTGGAAGATAGCTATGAGTTTTAGGTCACCCTGGGCTACACAGAGTCTAAAGTCAGCCTTGATTATAGAGTAATACCGTCTCAAGTGAGGTGTGTGTGTGTTTGTGTGTGTACACAAACACAAAGACTAACTAAATAATCAAATTCTATGAGATGCACTAAAAACAGTGACCAGTTAAAAATTATGAGACTGAAGAACACTCCATCAATAAAATGTTCACCAAGTAAGCATGAGGACCTGAGTTCATCTCCCTATCACCTACATAAAAAGCTGGTACAGCAGCACAACTGTAATCCCTGGTCTGCAAAGGCATTTGCTCGCCAGCTAATCTAGCACAATTAATGAATTCCAGGTTAAAGACTCTGTCTCAAAATTAAGACAGGACAATGAGCTGGCTCAGCATACAAAGATGCTTGGTACATAAATAAGCATGGCAAATGAGTTTGATCCCCCAAACCCATGTAAAGGTAGATGAAGAGAACTGATTCCACGTTGTCATTTGACCTCCACATATGTCCTAGCACATATGCGAGCACACCCCTGAACTCTAACAGTAAATAAAAATTTAAAAAATAAGATAGACAACTATCAAGGAAGACAACTGATATCAAACCTCTGGCCTTAATATGCATGCAACACTGACATAAACACACACACAAATTCATTGTAATAAACACATTTATCAGTACAAATTAAAGACTAAATATGTGTCCATTTACAAGATAATAAACACTTAAAATAACAAAGAAAGGAGGCTGGGATGCAGTTTAGTTAGCATAGTGCTTGCCTAACATGCATGAAACCCTAAGGTTCAGTCTCCAGAACCACATAAATCAGTAGTTCTCAACCTGTGGGTCACAACCCCTCTTGGGTTGTCAAGTAGCCAGTTCATAGGGGTTGCCTAGGACTAGCAGAAAACATAGATATTTAGCAAAATTACAGTTATGAAGCAGCAACAAAAATAATCTTATGGTTGGTGGTCATTATAACATGAGGAACTGTATTCAAGGGTCACAGCATTAGGTAGGTTGAGAAGCACTGATATAAATGAAGTGTGATGCACACAATGCCCCTAATATTACTTAAAGAGATACAGGCAAAAGGATTACAAATTTGGAGTCAAGATGATCTAAATGAGACTGTCTCAAAAAACAAAGGAAAAGTCAGATGGTGGTAGTGCACACCTTTAATCCCAGCACTCGGGAGGCAGAGGCTCTGTGAGTTCGAGGATAGCCTAGTCTACAAGAGCTAGTTCCAGGACAGCTAGGACTGTTACACAGAGAAACCCTGTCTCAGAAAAAGAGAGCGAGAGAAAAAGAGAGAAACAAAAGAAATAAAAGGGGAGCTAATATATAATTTATGAAGAATAAATTGAATTCCAAACTTAAGAGTATGAAAGAGTGTGGTGTGGGGTCAAAGAGTATTATAAAATAGTTTTTGAAACTAGATCTTTTTATTTGGCATTTTTGGTTTTTTTTTTCTTCATTTGATTTTTTAAAGACAAGGTCTCGGGCTGGAGAGATGGCTCAGCGGTTAAGAGCATTGGCTGCTCTTCCAAAGGTCCTGAGTTCAATTCCCAGCAACCACATGGTGGCTCACAACCATCTGTAATGAGGTCTGGTGCCCTTTTCTGGCCTTAAGGAATACATATAGACAGAATATTGTATACATAATAAATAAACATTTAAAAAAAAAGACAAGGTCTCACTATATAGCTCTGACCTGGAACTCTGTAGACCAGGCTGGTCTCTAACTCAAAGAGATCTGCCTGCCTCTGCCTCCCTAGTGCTGGGATTAAAGGCGTTCACCACTATGCCCAGGGAAATTGGGTCTTAATAAAGTGCCTAGGCTGGCCTCAAACTTGTGACTGTTAGCCAGACATGGTGCTACATACCTGTAATCCAGACACTCAGTACCCGAGGCAAGCTTAGGCTACACAGTGACATCCTGCTTGACACACGCACACAAACAACAAAAAAAAAAATCAAAAACTGAGGGTTAATAGCTAAGTAGGTAGAATGATTGCCTGGCATACAGGAAATACTGGGCTCAATGCACAGTACTAGAAGAAGCACACGCACACACCTGAATCTGCAACCTTTTTGTTGTTGTTGTTTATTTGTTTTTTGAGACAGGGTTTCTCTAGCTTTGGAGCCTGTCCTGGAACTTTCTCAGTAGACCAGGCTGGCATTGAACTCACAGAGATTCACCTGTCTCTGCCACTGTCTATGCCACCAACTCCCAGGTTGAATCTGCAATCTTTTGACTCTAACTTTTGAGTGCTGAAAATTGAACTCATGGCTTCAAACATGCTAAGCAAGTTCTCTATCAACTGAAATGCATGCCTAGCCCCAGAACAGCTTTCAAAAACTCTAACTTTTTTGTGTGATTGTGGGCATGTCCTTCCTTGTATGTGTGTTCATGTGTATGCAACCATGTGGAGACCAGAAATAGCCATCTTCCTCAATAGCTCTCCACCGTATTGGTTTTAGACAGGGGTCTTCCATCCAACCAAAGCTCACCATTTCAGCTTAACTGGATGGTCAGCAAGCCCCAGGGACCCTCCTCCCTGTGCCTCCTGAGAGCTGGAGTTAGAGGTAACTACTGCAGGTCTGGCTTTTTATTTGGGTACTGGGAATCTGAACTCAGGTCCTCATGATTAGTCATTTTCCCCAGTCCCAAGAAATTTACTTTTAAATTTTTATGTGCTTAGCTGGGTGATGGTGGTGGCACACACCTTTAATCCCAGCACTCGGGAGGCAGAGGCAGGCCTGGCTTACAGAGCTAGTTTCAGGACAGCTAGGGCTGTTACAGACGTACCCTGTCTCAAAAAACAAAATTGTGTGCTACAAAATGCTTCTGTGCTCTGAAATTTTTACAAGAAAGCAAAAACTGCAATAAAACAAGGTATATGAAATGTTCTTTCCATAAATGTCTCATATGACCCTAAAAGAAAGGTAAGGCAATGCTGGGCAGTGGTGGTGCATGCCTTTAATCCCAGCACACTCGGGAGGCAGAGGCAGGCAGATCTCTGTGAGTTCAAGTCCAGCCTGGTCTACAATAACTAGTTCCAGGACAGGCTCCAAAGCTACAGAGAAACCCTGTCTTGGAAAAAAAAAAAAAAAAGAAAGGTAAGACAAACACATTATAACACCTTGTTCATTGTTTAGGAAATACCTTAGAAAAAGTGATTTGGCCAAAGTAATGAGATACTATAATTCAAAGAAGTCGTGACTTCAAATCCCTTGCTCACTTTGAAAAACACTAAACTATTTTTTTTTTACAAAAGTGGACTAAATGAGAAGCTGAAGTGCTACCAATAACAAGGAAAATAAAACAGGCATGTCTAATATACTCCTGTAATCCACTGTTTAGAAGCCAGAGGCAGGAGAATCAGAAGTTCAAGGCTAGCCTTAGCACACTAGGCCAAACTGGGCTAGAAGACTTTCAAAAAAAAAAAAAAAAGACCTGGCAGTGGTGGTGCACACCTTTAATTTCCAGGACTCAGGAGGAGGCGGACAAATGGATCTCTGTGAGTTTGAGGCTAGCCTGGTCTACAGAGTGAGTTCCAGGGCAGACTCCAAAGCTATAGAGAAACCCTGTCACAAAAAAAGGAAGAAAAAAAGAAAAAAAACCAACACAAATGAACAAGGCTCTTTATGAAATTACAGCAAAGCCTTTTTTTTTTTAGCTTTTTTGGACCTGTTCACACCTAGGGGAGAAAAACGTTTAAAACGTGCCAGGCCTGGCAGTGCAGGCCTTATAATCCCAACTACACTACTCAGGAGGATAAGGCAGGGAGCTAGAAAGTTCGAAGCCTGCCTGACCTATAGAATGAGTTCAACAGCAGCCTGAGTTGAGAACGACTGTGTCTGCACAGATACACATCTGTCTCTGGTGGAGTGCTCGCTTGGCATGGGGGAGGGCCTAACTTTAGTCCCTGGGGCTACAGAAGAAAAAAATATGCGCTAAAGGTTGCCTGACAGGAATCTCACGGAGCCTATTTTCCACTAGTAGTTTGTTCCAGAAAAGCTATCACTCAAGGCATACCTCCCAAAGCCCCCCTCCAAAGGAAACTATTTCGGGGGCTAAGTTTCTCCAGGGCAGTCCTGCCTGCGGCACAGGTGACTAAATTCCTCCGAGCCGTCTTCCCTTACTCTTCGGCTTTCCCCGGGGAAGACCCGGGGACAGTAGCCACAGCGTCTCCCGCGGACAAAGCAGGCGCTCGGGTCCCGCGTGCGACAAGTACCGGGCCGCCTGAGGAACCAGCGCTCCATCCCGGGGCACCGCCCCCTTCCTGGTCTCCAGGATGGACACTCCGAGAACGGAGCCGCCACCTGCCCGACGGCGTGGGCCGGGAAGGCTGGGGCAGCGGGCAAGTGTCGCACCTTGGGCGCCGCAGGCAAGGCACTGGTGGGACAGCCACCCATCGCCCTGGGAGCCAAGCGCCCGCCGGGGGCCTGAGGCGCGCCGGTGGCCGCCGCAGAGGGAAGGCGCTGGCCCGGCGTGAAGAGAGAAGGGACGCGGTCCCTGAAGAAGCCGAGCCCGCCCGTCACCCCATTCCTGCCGCCCGATCCCTGCAGCCCGATCCCTGCCGCCCGATCCCTGCCGCCCGATCCCAGCCGCCCCATCCCTGCCGCCCCATCCCAGCCACCCCTCCAGCCACCCCATCCCTGCCGCCCCATCCCTGCCACCCCATCCCTGCCACCCCTCCAGCCACTGTGAGAACTGCCTCTCCTGAATGAAGGACACACCCTCCCTCCCCTGCAGGCCGGGGCCTCCTCGCTCTGCCTGCTCCAGGACCGCTCACCCCGCAGTGAAGCCGTCGCCATAGCCGTCGCCTCCGCCTGTCGCCTTCAACACCACAGCCGCCTCAGGTTCCTCCAGGCCTCGCCCCTCGCTCAGCTCCCGCCTCCTGCTCCAACAGCACCCAGCCACCCCCGCGGGTCTAGAAGACCCGGAACCACTTCCTTCCGGAATGATCTGGCCCCAACCCCGCCCTGGACACGCCCCTGCCCCGCCCCAGCGCCGCCCACCGTGTCCTCCTCCTGCCAAACTGGCTCTCAAGGAAAAGCCCGGGCTTCGCGCCCCGCCCGGGCTGCCCCAAAGGGCACTCTAGCGCGCATTGCTGGCTGTGCTCACCTCCGTTCCCTGAGAGGCTAAAGTGCCCCCTCAAATCCTCAGACTAGAGAAAAGGAACATACTGGATGGTGCAAGGCCTGGGCTCTTTGGAGTTGAGGATAGGATCGTGGCCTAGAGGTCAGCCCTCAACTTGGTCCCCTGCCTTGTGTGCAGATCAGGCACCAAGGGCAGAAGTAGCTGCCAAGCACTTCCACCTCTTTACTCGACCCTCAAAGCCCTTCCAGAATCAACTTACCTGAACCTGCTTATACTTGGTCTCCATTCCTGCCTACTTAATTTCTAACCTGTCACCTAACTTTAACCATTTCCCATAGCCTCAAATGAAGCTTCTACTTGGAAAACAGCAACTTCTGAACTTTCCAGATAGGTTAATGGTACCCATAAATACCAGCCCCTCTCTGTTTGCTCTCCTCTTTCTTTTCCTTTTCTTTTTCTCCTTTCTCTCCTTTTTTTATATTAACATATTTTTTATTGATTCTTTGGGAATTTCACATCATGCAGCTCAATTCCACTCATTTCCCAGTCTTCCCATATCTGCCGCCCACCCTTGTAGCCCCCCTACTCCCAAAAGAAAAAAGAAAAAAAAAAAACCTTTTCACTTCTCTCTCTTTCCTGCCTCCCCATCATGCATTTATTGGTCCTAGTAGCCTTGGGAGCTGCAGTGTGTCATGCAGTAGACCCTTTTGCCCAAACAGCTTTCCTTACAAAATATTCATTGCAATGAGTTGTTGGCCTAGTTCAAGGCCTTGGCTTTTGGTACACCATCAATACTGCCCCCTCATCGAAACTTCTCTGGGATATTCTGCTATTGCCCTAAGTCACTGAGATCCTGTGGCTATGGCTAGGCAGGACCAGTCCCTTCATGTGCTTCAGCAGGTCACAGGTGGGGTAGATGCTAGGGTAGGCCAACTCAAAACCCTAGATGCTGGCCTGAGTTGTTCAGTCTAGTCCTCCACCTCAGGCAAAGGTCTAAGCCAGCTTTCCTGTGCCTAAGCCATTAGGGCCAACTGTCCCAAACACATGGTGAGGGGTGGGGCTAGTGCTCCTAAGTGCAGGGCCAGCTTTCCAGTAGTGGCAGCTGGCAAGGAGGGGGACAGTTCTCCCGGGATGGGGTGCGACAGCTCTCTTTCTGAGGTAGCTAAGGAGGGGCAGACCCAGCTCCCTGGTGCCCAGGTCAGGAGGGCCAGTTCTCCTATAACCCCTGTGGTAAAATGGGCCATGGACATCAACACAACAGACCCTGGCTGCTGTCGGATCACGGAACCAGACATGGCCCTCAGCCACAGCTCTGGCTTGGCCTGGATGTCATCATGGCCCTACGTGGCAGTGCAGGCTACTCACATCAGCATGTCCTCAAAGACAGTGTGGCCCAGACACCAGGCGACCACAAGGCTTTGGTGGTAACACAGGCCATGGACATCATTACAGATTCCAGCTGTGGTAGGGCCATGGACATAGACACAGGCCTCAGCGGCTGTGTAGATAGAGCTTTTTCTTAATTAGTGATCTATGGGGGAGGGTCCAGCCCATTGCGGGTAATGCTATTCCTAGGTTCTATAAGAAAGCAGGCTGAACAAGTCATGAGGAGCAAGCCAGGAAATATTAGCACCCCTCTATCACTTCTGCATCAGCTCCTGACTCCAGGTTCCTGCCTTATTTGAGTTCTTGTCCTGGCTTCTTTCAATAATGGACCATAATGTGGAAGTCAAAGCCAAATAAACCATTTCCTTCCAACTCGCTTATTGGTCATGGAGTTTCATCAGAGCAACAGAAACCCTATGTAGAACACCCAAGCTCACCAATTAGTCTAAGCTGGCTAGCTGGCAAGCCCCAGAGATCCTCCTGACAGCCTGGAATGACAAGCTGACAGCCACCACACCCAGTTTGTTTACTTGGATTCCAGGCATCCAACTCAGGTCCTCAGGTCTGCAAGCACTTTACCAACTTAGCCATCTCCCTAGCTACCAATAGCCTTTACTTCTCCTGTATGCACCCATTCTCAGGTTAATGTACTCGAGAAAAATCTGCCAGGTGTGTCCAAACCTTTAGCCCATAAGCCATGTGTGTTGTGGAACAGCTTTAAACGAAACCAAACATAAAATTATAAATTTACTTAAAAGATGTTTTGTGGCTGGGCATGATGGTGCACAACTTTAATCCCAGCACTCAGGAGGCAGAGGCAGGCAGATCTCTGTGAGTTCGAGGCCAGCCTGGTCTACAAGAGCTAGTTCCAGGACAGGCTCCAAAGCCACAGAGAAACCCTGTCTTGAAAAATAAAAAAAAAAAAAAAGATGTAAGTAAGCTGGGCATGGTGGCACACATTTAATCCCAGCACTCAGGAGGCAGAGGTAGGTGAATCTCTGTGAGTTCTAGGCCAGCCTGGTCTACATAGTGAGTTCCAGGCCAGTCAGGGCTACAAAATGAGATCCTGCCTCAAACAAACAAAACAAAGCATAAAAAAAGAAATATGAAAAAAATATTTTCTTCTTTCTCTTTGATTATTTTTGTGTATATTTCATGGTTATGTGTATATATATGTCTCTCTGTTCTGTTTGTATTGTTTTTAAACTCATCTCTGAAAAGGTGACCTTTGTCAAGACAAGCAGATGGCTCTTGGCTCTATTTTCTGTCTATTTCCATGGAGAAAGCGGATAAACAATTTGCACATGGTGCTGAGCATGATGGCTCACCCCTGTGATCCCAGCATTTGTGAGGAGTTCATGGTCATTCTCGGCTACACAGCAAATTTGAGGCAAGCCTGGACTACATGAGACCTTGTCTCAAAACAAAAACAGTTTGCATGTGGCAATATGATTCTTGCTATTATCTGAACAGTGTATATGCATGCACACACAGAATATTATTGAAATGGAAGAGTATTAGCTTTTCCCATTCATTTCTTTGGCTTTCATGAGGACACAAACCTGTTACAAAATATCAAGTATGCTTAGTATAAGGACTTTGCATAGTACCTTCTGCTAAAATAACAATCCCAGCATTTCAGTGAGTACTTTGTTGCTTGCTTACATGCATGGCAATTACAGGTCAGCTTTGGTTCTTCTGCCTGGAACTCAAACTAAAGGAATCGACCCTGTGTGAGATATTATGATGTCATAGCATTAGAAAAAAGCAAGGGCACAACCTTGCACTATACCTTTCTTTCTTCTTTATTTAAACAAGGACTCCTGTATCCCAGACAGACTATCCAATGCTATATTACATTTCCAGCCCGCCTCCATTGTATCTTAAAGCTTTTGTTTAAAAATAATGACTCAGTGGTCTAGGGCTATAGCTTTGCAGAAGAGCACTTGCCTAACTTACACAAAGCCTTGGATTCAATTCCCAGCACCAAAATAAAAATAAATACATGAAAAATGAATGAACATAATGCTACCAAGTGAAAACCTCTGGAAGTAGGGTCCACCAAGGAGAGCCTCTATGGGAGTCGGATACACACTCAAGTTGAAGAAGCTGGTCCTATCATTTATATTACCTGTAAAGCAGCGGATAAACGTAGAGGCTCGATGAAATTCAAGGGAGTGTAAAAATTATTTGTCATGATCTGACTGTCAAGCTGACTAGATTGAGATGCCTAGGGGACTGTTAAGACACACTTCTTGGTGTATCTGTGGGGGTGTTGTCAGAGGTGATTGACATGTAGGACAGCAATTGAGGGGGAAAGTACCTGTTCTGAATGTGGGTGGCAACATCCAAATAGGCCTGGAACTTAAATGGAATAAAGGTGGGGGAAAGAAAGTGTCCAGCCAGAGTGTGTAAGCTCCCTTCTTCAACAGATGTCTATTGCTCATGCCATTGCCTGTGACCATTAGACTCCAATGCCTTCAGCTTCTCAACACACAGCGCACACAGACACTCTCTGAGGAGCTTGAAGGCAATCATTGGTCCCATTTGGTCTGAGGCTTCCTGTTTCTTAGACTGAGTAACTAACAGGTTTCTGCTTCTGCAGAGGGCAAACAGCCATTGTTTGGATTATCCTGCATCTAACTGTGGGAGCTAATCTAACAAATCTTTTTTTTTTTTTTGTAGTTGTGTGTGCCTGTGTGTATGTGTGTTGTGAAAGACTTTTCCTCTCCTATCATACACTTCAGAAACCCCTACTCACCCTAGACAGGGAACTCAAAACAGACCAAAGTAACCATTTCACCAAAGTCCGTCTTGGTGAACCAATGTGTTTTTAGCAGGGTTGCTAACAGGAATGTAGGTACGAGGTGACCTGCAGGAGCATAGATGACTCAAAGGCAGAGGCATCTGAAAAGTCCACTACGACATCGGTTAACAGACCAGGAAGCAGACAACCTGGAGCTGTCTGCACAGCTTGCAGGCAGTTGGACCGGTGCCAGAAACAGCCTCTGGGCAGTCCAGCCTTCTCTCAGCAGCTTGTTTTTCAGCCTGCTCCCCAGCGGTTGTTTGCTACTTGGATAACACTGGGAAAGGGCTTGGTGAATGTTGCAACTTCCTTTTTCCAGTCTTGTGAATGCTGCTTTTGGGGGTTTTGTTTGTTTGTTTTCGTGTTTATTAACACTCTGGGTATCATGAGTCTCCCCTTTCTCCTGGAAGGAATATTCCCATTAGTATAAAAATGCTATACAACAGAATATACACATAAATATTTCTGTTTCTCTAGAGAATAATGACTAGTACATGCTTAAACCAGAATTTTTTTTTTAAAAAAAAATTAGAGCAGTTAATTCATGCTTTGACTAGGCTTAGGCAAAGTGCTCATCATCCATGTCTCTTGTTAGAGAGACAGATTCTGAGGAAAATTAATAGGTGGGCCTACATGTATTACAGCTGTCCTTCTATGTGGCTTTCTTTTCTAAAGGCTGATAGGAGAAAAAAATGAAGTAGGGCAGATAGCTCCCTTGAAAACACTGCTGGCCCAGATTTCCCCAGAGCTTTTGTGTGTGTTCTATTTTGGGTTGCGTTGAGTGTGCTTTCAATATTAACATCAGCATTTATATCCCTGATTGAAAGAAGCACGTGTGTTTTCTGTTAACTGTTAATGACTTCTGATGGATAATGTCGAGCTGGCCCTGATTTCTCCACCCTTTCTTCAGTCCCATAATACAAACATTATTTTCATGGACACTCTCCTTTCTTTTTTTGTTGTTGTTTATTTGAGACAAGATTTCATGTAGCCCAAGCTGGCCTTCAATTACTGATCCTTGTACCTCCGCTGTCCAATGCTGAGATTACAGTTTAGCAGCACCTGGGTAATCTTTTGTGCGTGTGTGCGCGTGCATGTGCATGCGTATGCGTGTCTGTGTGCAGGGTTTTTCATTTTGTTTTGATTTCTTTTTAATTTTGTATTGGCCTGGAGCTCATCAAATGGGCTAGACAAGGGATTCTCGTGTCTCTGTCTCCCCAGTGCTGGAATTACAAGTATGTGCCATCATTCCTCTTCTTTTTACTGGGTTCTGGAATCCACAGTCAGGGGCTTGTGCTTGCAAGCAAGTGCTTACTGACTGAACCACCCACCCAGCTTCACTCTTGGTTCTGCAATAGCTTGGTCAATGGCAGAGCACAGACAAAAATGATTTGTTTTGTTTGGAAGAAAATGTTTGTGGGTAGGCTTAGGGTTCAGGTTTTTGTTTGTTTGTTTATGTGAATCCTTGCCTATATGTCTAATTACCTAGAGAGATGGTGAGCAAATTTGTAAATAAAATATGGCCCTATAAATTATTTGATGAACTCTTTTATAATTTACTATATGTAGTGGTATGGCCCTCATTAATGCTGACAGTTATATAGTTGTATATTTTTTTAAATAAAATTAGTAATGTGGGGCAAGAGAGATGGTTTATAAGTTAAGAACACATACTGCTCTTTCAGGGGCCGCTAGTTCAATTCCCAGCACCCATGTCTGGAAGCTCACAGCTTCTTACAACCTCTGACTCCAGCTCTAGGGAATCTGATGCCGCTGATCTATGAAGCAACTACTGTCATGTGCACATACCCACACCCACATATGCATAACTTAAAATAATAAATCATAAAAATTGATATAGGCTATATTAATGTAAAGTGAAAAAATGATTATGTGAGTTTCAAATCTTATTTTTATTGCATTTTAAAGCTTGCTATTCCTTTAATTTTTTTCAGTGCCCCTCATAAACTTCCCATGCTTTTTGATAGATTCAGTTCATGACATATTTTCCTGTCATAAGCAGTGTTTGCTTTTGTTCCCTAGCACAACCCCTAAATGGATTAAAAAGTCAGTAAGGTTGCTAGAGTTTCGTCTGACAAATTACATAGGGTAATCCAGGTTCACCCAGAACAATATACTGTAAAATCTAGGCTGGTTTTGAACTCAAGATGCTTGTACCTCTGCCTCCTAGCAAGTAGAGATTGCAGATGTGTGCCACTATTCCCAGTTCAACCCATATTTATTTGGTATCATAGTGGACATTACGGTACACTTCATAATAGTACAAGGCCAAGGTTAGTCCTTCTCTATTCTAGATTTCCTCCCAACAAGTCGATTCATCCATTCCTGTTGGATGGCGCTGGTGTTAAGTCAGTCATGGCTGGGAAGATAACTAATTTGAGATGCCATGTGGGTACTGGGAATCAAAGTGGGGTCCTCTGGAAGAACAGCCAATGCTTTTAATGGCTGAGCCATCTTTCCAGTCCGCTTAGGATGGTAGGGCCCCAGAGATGGAAGTCCTCCAAGTAGTCTAGAGTAGCTGGATGTTCTATAGGATTTGGGGCCCTTGCCTGTCTTGACTCCTTCCGCTCCACCTGATTGGTCTTGCCATCTCTTTCTCCTTGGTTGGTTCTGCCAAATATATGGCTATCCTCCTTTGAA
The DNA here is from genome assembly GCA_004026605.1 of Ondatra zibethicus. Lineage (NCBI taxonomy): Eukaryota > Metazoa > Chordata > Mammalia > Rodentia > Cricetidae > Ondatra > Ondatra zibethicus. Next base: position 15,651 of record PVIU01014369.1, read on the forward strand.
CACCTTTTTCTTCCCACCATTTGAAATTGAAACTGTAGCAAACTCTCCACCTAGACTACCCTAACAACCAGCCTTCAAGATGCAGGGAGCCAAACTCCACCCTACAGAAGAAAAAAAAAGCCTAAAACCAGACCACAGAATTCAACCCATCCCAGACCTTGCTCCAAAATCAGGCTACAAAATCCCACTAATCCCTGATCTTGCTCCAAAATCAGGCTACAAAATCCCACTAATCCCTGAGTTTGCCCCAAGATCAAATACAAAATAACACCAATCCCTGAGCTTGCCCCAAGATCAAGCCATAAAATCCCACCAATCCCTGAGTTTGCCCCTAGATCAGGCCACAAAAATCTCACCAATCCCTGAGTTTGCACCAAGAACAGGCCACAGAATCCCACTAATCCCTGATAGTACTCCAAGATCAGGCCACAAAATTCCACTAATCCCACGCCACCCTGGAAAGTTCCCCCCCCACCGCCACAAGAAACCCTATATAAAGCCTTCCTCTTACTCAGTTTCCAGTAAGTTTCTTATGTGAGATTTGTTGTGCAGTGTGACTTTGTGATATTCCTTGGCTCCTGATTTTGAGGATACCTTTCCCCTCAGGGTTTACACTTACACTCACTAGCTTTAGGCAGGAATAGGCTATATAGACCTGACTGGCCTAAAACTCAGGGAGAAAAGGTATGTGTCACACCAAAACACCAAACCTTAAAACGTTTAAAACACCAAACCTTAAAAAGTTTATGTGTATATGTGTTTGCTTACAATTAAGTCTGTGCATCACATGTGTGTCTGGTGCCAAGGGAGTTCAGAAGAGGGTGTTGAATCCCATGGAACTGAAGTTACAGATGGATGTAAGCTACCTGATATGGGTTATGGGAATCAAACCCCGGCCTTCTGGAAGTGCAGCAAGTGTTCTTTACCAATGAGTCATCTTTCAAGGCCCAGGAGTTTAAAAAAAAACATAATTTTCCTCCTTTCCCATTTATTTATTTGTGTGTGTTGTCTTCTTGTATGTATGTGTACCACTTGCATGCGTGGTGCCCTCAGAGGTCAAAGGAGGAAGTTGGATCCCCTGGAACTGGAGTTACCCATGCTTGTGAGCTGATAATCAAACCACAGTCCTCTGGAAGAACACTAAATGTTCTTAACCACTGTGACACTTCTCCATCCCAGCAGCAGCCCTCTTAAAAGGACTCATCCTTGCTGTCCTGATCTGCCTAAGTTCCCCTGGCTCTCCCTGAAGCTGAGAACCAGTATTTACCTAGCTCAGGTTTGTAACTGTGAACTCATTTGGATCAACCACCTCAGCTTCTGCCACCATGCTTTTCCTGCCACGATAGAATATAGCCTCCTAAACTATGAACCAAAATAAATCTCCTCCCATATGTTTCTTGGTAGATATTGGTCACAGCAAAAGAAAAGTAACTAATAAAATGCCTATATAAAAATTTCAGGGGCTGGCAAGTTAGCTCAGACTGAGGACTTGAGTTCAATCCCCAAACTGGATGTTTTTTCAAAAATAATTGGATATGATGGTATGCACTTGTAATCCCAGTGCTGAGGAGGCAGAGGTAGGCAGATTCTTGGAGTTCTTGGCCTGCCTAGACTACTTGATTAGTTCCAGGCCAGTGATAGCCTGTCTCAAAAAAAAAAAAAAAGGTATATCTTGAAAATATACCAGATGTTGTCCTGTGGCATACACACACATAACATACACACACATAGGGGAGGGGGCATAAAGAGGGAGAGAGAATTGATTTAATAGAAAGGGAGCATGTTAGCTGGGCGTGGTGGCACATACCTTTAGCCTCAGGAGACAGAGCCAGGTGAATCTCAGTGAGTTTGAAACCAGCCTAGTCTACATTCCAAGTTTCAGGACATCCAGCACTACATAATAGATCTTATCTAAAAAAATACCACAGGCAGGTAGAGGGGGAGGGAGGGAATGAGGAAGGAAGAAAGAGCATACAAGTGCATGAAGTGCATGTTGGAATAAGATTGCAAACTTAGAGACAAATTTTTCATTGTCCTATAGGGACAATTTGGCGTCCTCCTTTATTTTTCTCCCTAGACCAAAAAAAAAAAAAAAAAAAAAACCTTCACCTTTCCACCTATAATTAACAACTAGCTAGTCAAGATACTGGCTACTAGTTTCTAAGCAATAACATACAGTCTATTATATGAGTTACATTTTTTGAGTCACAGCAGGTCCTTAGGCCACATCGCTAAAACAATGTGCAAATAAAATTTCAACAGGGCATGCTGGACCTGAAGAAATAGCTTTACAAGTAAAGTGCTTTCATGTAACTATAAGGACCTGAGTTTGATTTCCAGTACCCACATAAATATCTGGGTGCAGCATTACATACCTGTAATACCAGTGCTGAAGAGGCAGAGACAGGTGGATCTCTGAAAGTCTAACCAAATATTTTAGCTCTAGATTTAGTGAGACCCCACCTCAAATAATAAGTTGGAAAGAGACTGAAGAAGACATCCAATATTGACTTCTGGCCTCTACAAAAACATACCCAAACACATATGTGCATACATACACACACCAACACGTACACAGAGAGAGACATACTAGTTATCTTTTTGGTATGGACTTACATTATGGATGATTTCTTGTTTAAAATGTATTTTCAGAACTAGAGAAATGGTTCGGCAGTTATGAACGCGGTCTGCTCTTCCAGAAGATCTAAACTCAATTCCCAGTACCCATTTTGCTCCAATTACAGATTTGAATCTGTAATTCCAATCCCAGGAGATAGAATGCCCTCTCCTGGCCTCCGTGGGCACTACAGGAACACAGTGCACAGACACACAGGCAAGCAAAACTCTCATACGCATAAAAGGGTGGCGAATGGGAATAAATTCTGTATGTGTCATACCTGAAGGCATTCAGTTCTTATGCTCTACCTTTAGCAAGATGGTCTTCTGGGTCTTGGCAGTAGATTATTTCTTTACAGTCTGAACTCCCAATTGCCTTTGCATCCTGACCTGGAAGTTGGCTGGAGAGCAGCACTCTTTGTCTCTTTAGTGCTTAACTAACAGGAGCAATCTTTCACACTGTAGGTTACCTTACACATTTGAGTCCATGGTCATTGTTAAAGGCATATCTCCAAAAGCTCAGGATTTTTTTTTCGAGTCAGGGCTTCTCTGTGTAACAGTTCTGGCTGTCCTGGAACTTGCTTTGTAGACCAGGCTGACCTCAAACTCACAGAGATCCCTGTGCCCCTGCCTCCCAAGTGCTGGGGTTACAGGCATGTACCATCAATGTCCAGCCCTGGCTCAGGATTTTTGAAGAATCTGAAGTCAGTTTCTCCTAACCTTTATTTCTTATTAACATAGAAGCCTATACTGAACACCTGATATGTGACACCAGTTAGCATGTGAGCCCATGTTTTTGACACAAATGTGGACCTCCACAATACAGCCCACCTTAAGTTACATAGCCACTAGCCTAATTTTCATGTTGAAGAAATGGCTGTTGTAGAGAGGACTATTTTCAAGTCCACAGTCCTGCTTCCAGGTGCAATGAGGACATGACCCAATGATTAAAAACCAGGCTGTGCTACATGGCTAAGAAACCCTTGAAAAGACACACTCAAAGCTGTAATCCTAACCCTTGGAAGAAGGAGGCAGAAGACTCAGGATCTTTGGCTATACAGTGAGTTCAAGGCCAGCAAGGATCACAGGAGACCCTGTTTTAAAACAAAGTACTTCCTCCCCATAAAAAAGTACACTCAAATTAAAATGTTCAACTATTAGTAGTAATGATTGCAAAAATGTTGTGAATAAAGACCATGAAATTGGTTCCTTTTCTTTCAGTGCTGGAACTGTATGCTAGGTGAGCACTCTATCACAGAGGTGTGTTATCAGCTCTGATTGTAAATGGTTAAAGCTGAAATTTTATAGTTTGCCAACTCTATCTCAAGACTTTCTAAAAATTTATTTGTGTGGTTTTTTGTTTGCTTTTCTGAGATCAGGTCTCTCTACATAAGACAACCCTGGTCGTCTTGGAACTCACTACATAGACCAGGCTAGCCTGCCTGCCTCTACTTCCTAAATGCTGAGAGTAAAAGGGTGTATCACAATGCTCAGCTTTTTAAAAAAATTTTTTAACAAGAGGTTTCAGAGAGAAGGCAGAATTCCCTTTGTAATTAAGCATGCTCAGAACTAGGATTCCCCATAAGGGCCTTGGTTCTTCACTGCTATAAGTAGTAGCTTGTTTGTTTTGTGTGTGTGTGTGTGTTGTTGTTGTTGTTGTTTTTGGTGGCTAAACAGTATGTCAGCCTCCCCTCAGGGAACCAATCTGGGGCCCTGGTGCTAAAGCCAGCTCTGCCTAATTCTAGTTCATGCCTACCTTATGGCATGAACAAATCTTAATAGCACATTGAATAACAAAGCTTAGTTCATGCTGCCTGTCCTGGTAGCATATTCACACAAAATTCTGCTGCTTAGTGAACTTCTGTGCCCCACTTCCTTAATGAAGCACATTCTGGAGCAATGGACAGCAGGATTCTAAGAAGAGGCCCCCCAAACTTTTTATCTAAATTTTGTTCCACTAAGCATTAAACCACAATTGGAATCCACACCTTAGATGCTGCTTTTTCATCTCTTCACTATAACTTCTAAGCTCTTCTCTCACTCCATTCTAGAACCTAAACTTTGCTGACCCTCTGAAACCCCTAAGTCATCTGCTACTTTTGTACAGGTACAAATGGTCAACCTCCAGCTTCATACAATATTAAATGCTAATGTACCTTCAATCTTGTTTGTGGCCAGTGCTATTTCCAATGGTATTCTAAATTTCTCTATCAGACTATACTGTTTTAAGTAATAAAAGTTTGATGCATTTTACAATTTTCTGGGAGAAATATCACCTTCTAAAAACTTAAGCTCCTTAGTTTTGTTTTCTTACATAAACTGTACGATTCTAGTTTTGTCTGAAAGAAATCCCATTGGTTAGCCAAAATGTGAGTGCCTCCTCCAAATATTCATCATCTGCACATGCACAGATCTTCCTATCTAGCCTAACATTCCTTGGTCAAGCTTCAGAAAGTTACTTCTTGGATTATGAGGCCCATCTGACCGTAACATCTGTCATCCCATTTATTCCCAGGGTTGATTCAGCTGATCTAGCTGGCTAGGCAGGTGTCCTGTTACTCTCTCCCTGGTCCATTCTTGTCCCCTCTTGTTCCATCCAAGCTTCATGCTTAGAGAATTGAGGATAATGACTTTGCCTGATAGAGGACAAGCCTCTACACAGGGTGTAGAGCAGCTGTGCTTCTCTGCTAGAGCCTTCAAAGAAGTTCTCAAGAGATAGCTATTTCGAGGAGTTTGGGGGGATTTACAGAGATATTTAAAAATTCTAACACACAAAAACCAAACTATTGAATTTTTCTTAATAGTTGCCCTCCTGTGAAGTTATTGTTGTCAGTTGTTCCCTGAGAGCTCTTGGGTGGAAGTATATAGCAAACTCTTGTTTCCATTTCTAAAATTTCTCACTTTCTTTCATAATCAGGACTCCCGAACAATGCTGAGAAGTGAAAATTGGAGTTGCCTTGTACTCTACCCAAAATAAAGTGTATATACTTACAAATGAATTTGCTTTTTTGTATTATACCTAAATTTGTTCTCTAAAAGCACTTAATAAGAAACCTGCATACACTATGAATACAATTAGAATATTCACAAACTAAAAATTATTCTTAGGAATGATTGGTCACCACTGTCAGCCCTATGGCGGAGCTTATGATGACATAAACTACTTTTAATCCCCTGTCAGAAGCTCTGTCAGCAGAACCTGGAAAGGCTGTGCTGACTGGGCCCTTAGATTCAGATTGCTCTAAAGTAAGTCACTATGAAGATTCAAAAGTCTAATCTCTAGGTTGGTACCATTAGTTAGGGAGTAGTAACAAGTCTATGGTCATGTATTGTGTACAGATATTTTCTCTGACAATACCCCTTCCATCAAGGGAAGGAGATTTATTTATAAGATTGATGATGTAAATGAAAATAATAGACTCCTGAAAGTTACAAGGTTCACATGGCCCATCAAAGTTATATAAACAATAAACAATTGCTGGTGAGAGCAGTCTCCTGCTGGCTAATCTGTCTGCTTGTGACTTGTAAGGACATTCTAAAACTCCAGGGTGATGTTAAATGCCCTCTGTATGTTGTGAATATGTTTTATTACCATTGGTTAATAAAGAAGCACAGGGCAGAATAGCTAGGCAGGAAAAGCCAAACTGAATGCACAGAGAAAGAAGATGGACAAGGGAGACACAAGCAGCTGCCAGGGAAGCAAGATGTAAAAAGCCATGAGCCACATGGTAAAATATAAACTAAAAGAAATGGGTTAATTTAAGTTGTAAGAGCTAGTTAATAATAAGGCTGAGCTAACAGGCCACAGTATGTAATTAATATTAAGCCTCTGAGTGGTTATTTTAATTAATTAATTAATTAATTATATATACAGTGTTCTACCTGCATGTATACTGCAAGCCAGAAGAGGGCTTCAAATCCTATTATAAATGTTTGTGAGCCACCATGTGGGTGGTAGGAATTGAACTCAGGACCTTTGAGAGAGCAGGAAGTGCTCTTAATCTCTGAGCCATCTCTCAAGCCCCTGAGTGGTTATTTTAAAAGCAGCTGCAGGGCAAGGCAGAATGAGAAACCTCCAGTTATACCAGCGATTAAGTTTTTGAGAGTCATCACCACACTGAGGTAGTTTTTTTTTTTATGTGATACAGTTACTGTTCATTCATCTGTGTGCCTGTAAATGATCTCTTGTCCATACACCTGAAGGAACCCCAATAAACGAACTGGTTCACTAAGCCAGGCTTGCGTTTCTGTCACTGCCAGTGCCTATCTTGGGTGAACAGATACTTGTTCATATCTCCCCACACCACAAGCATAAAAAAATCAGGTTTGGGGTTTCCACATCCTTGAAAGTAAGAACCAATACTACCATTATATTCATCCGAATGCCAAAATACTATATCAAAGTCTCATCAATTATACCATAATCAGTTATTTCTTCACTTAGCTAACAACTGCTTGAAACATTTCTTGTATGAAAGCACAGCAACCTAACATTCTCTGAAGTTCATCACGTTCTAGGACAGGCCACCACCAAAGTCACAGCTGGCTCCACTTGGCACTGACAACTGAGGAATTTTTAATGAATTTGGCAGAGAAAGAACACCTACACAGAAATCAATTGGTCTTTTTGCTCTACCTGGTTTCAGGTATTAAAAATCTAAGTTGGTTTCGGCAAGTTTCTTTACTGAGTGTACAGAAACAAAACACCAGCAAGCCATCAGACTCTTCAATGAAAATGTATTTAACATTAAATAGAATGTACACATCATGCAAATGAGGCATCACATGATCACAATGTGCTGTGAGGTACAATGGAGCTCAATGAGATGGCTACATAACAAAATAAAGTTTTAAGAAAAATGGCCAATTATTTTTTTTAGATATCAAACCATGCTATCATCATCTGTGTGCTTGTCATAAAAGATATATCCCCTTTGATATATTCATCAAGGTCAAGGGCGCATTTTCAGAGGTATGCATTTTATTTAGACTATATCACATAAACATACATAGCTTCTGAGACTAATACATTCTTAAACTGTACCAGCTTTAAAAGTACAGAACAAGATCACTACTGAGATTTGTTTATATCTCCTGGTTGTAAATCTCAAAATTACAGATCTTTTCAAAAGTTTTAAGGTAAAAGTCAAAACAAAAAGTTTCAAAGAAAAGGTCATTTTAATAGTAAAGCTACATTTCACCACAAGAAATGAAAATTTTAAATATAGCATTATATGGCATAAAATGTATGGAGTGATACATTCTAGTGTCATTTTTCCGCGTTCAGACTTTTTAACATTAAAGTCTAATAAAGTGACATACTGGGACCAACTTGAGGCCCCTTTGCAAAGCACTGTGACTTTTTTAATTACAGTTAAGCAAACATAGGAGCGAACAAAAAGCATCTCCCAAAATCCAATATAAAAACAATAGCAAAACCATAAAAACAACCACCTGCAGGAGACGTGATTCATTCAGCTGAAAAGTCATTCAATGGTTTGGAGTGACAATTTGGAGATTTTAAAGACACGATATGAAAAGGTCCTTGCTATCTTCAGTTGCCCATGTATGCATAAGGGAAATATGCATAAGGGGAAAGAAATAATTGCCACTATTTAATTATTTATTCAACCAAAATTACCTAATGTCCAAACAAGTAATATGGGATAATGTTCTGCAGGTGATGAAGCTTAATAATAACAATAAATTAACAGAAACCTGAGAGGGAGAGAAAATGGCTAGATTTCTCCCCCACTAAAAAAAGACAGGGATATAAGCAGCCCAGGTTGAGTACATGTTTAACTAGAGTGTGAATAAATAGATTTTTATAGAAAGAGACATCTAAATGTCTATGTGCTCCAACTCTGGGAATGCAAGTGTCCTAAAGTGAGGTTCCCAGCCAGCATCACGCAGGATATGATATCAGAGAAGGACAAGGAAATGCTTTAGCAGCAGCTGAAGCTCATAAATAGAACCATAAAATGAAACTTTGCTAAAGCCCAACAACGCAAAAATCTCAAGGTTTCCACCAAGAGAGGCCAGTGTTTGCCAAACAACCTAGGGATACAGTTACATTCTGATCTAGTAATTTGGAATCCAGCGGTTAAAGGCAAAAGAAGCTTCTTCAGGTGGCTAGCAGCTCAGATTTAATACCGACAGCTTCATGGGTGATCCAAACACCACCTGTGTCAATTCAAAAGCAAAACCAGGTAAGATCAAGGCAGAAACCAGTATCTTGCACTCTAATTCTTCCTTGGCTAATACAGTATTTCTCAAGAGAGATAGAGTAGCAGTTTTTACAGAATCATTCTTTTAGTAGGGTCAAATGTTCCTCATATGGGACTTCTTTAAAACTGGCAGATGTTTTGAGATTTTCTGCCCTTGAGCAAAGAACAGTTCTCCACTGAGGAAGTAGGAGTAGTGCACAGTTTCAGGAAGGATGAAGGAGGGAAGAATGGGATGCTCCAAGCCACCAAGATTGTCCTTGCATACAAACCATAAAGTGTTTAATATCTCAATCACTGCACTGTGGCAATAAACCACCATTGGTTTAGAAGAATTTGGGCACTAGTCTAAAGCTGGATAGTGAGGTAAGTGAATTGAATGGAAGCTAATTAAATCAAGGTATACTAACAACAAAAGAAACCTCTTAATGGATACTAAGCCATGCAACTGTCAAGGAGACAGAATGCTCAGGTGAGTTCGTGTTTTCAGTGTTTAAGAAAGCAGCCACTCTTTTGGTTTTTCGAGACCGGGTTTCTCTGTAGCTTTGGAGCCTGTCCTGGAACTAGCTCTTGTAGACCAGGCTGGCCTCGAACTCACAGAGATTCGCCTGCCTCTGCCTCCTGAGTGCTGGGATTAAAGGCGTGTGCCACCACCACCTGGCAAGAAAGCAGCCACTCTTGCAGAAGTTCAAAATCATTCTAGTCTACGTAGTGAGTTCAAGACCAACCTAGTCTATGTGAGATCGTCTCTCAAAATATTAAAAGTGGCTTGTCTTGTATTTCCTCTCCTGTGTCAAAGGACTCCAGGGATTCTGCAGAAAACTGACTGAAGGAGTCTCGAGAGCCCACTGTCTATACTATAGACTATAGGCAAGGACTGAGGTCAGGTGGAAATAAGTACACAAAATACAACTTTGTGGTCTTTCTGTTCTATTATTGTATTTGGATATAAAAATTAGGCTAAATCAGGTTAGGCATCAAATTTCTGTTAGAAGAATACAGAACCATAAAAATAAAGTGATGGGCCGGGCAGTGGTGGTGCACGCCTTTGATCCCAGCACTGGGGAGGCAGAGACAGGTGGATCTCTGTAAGTTCGGGCCAGCCTGGTCTACAAGAGCTAGTTCCAGGACAGGCTCCAAAGCCACAGAGAAACCCTGTCTTGAAAAACCAAAATAAATAAATAAATAAATAAAGTGATGGAACTGTAAGAGTCTAAAACCCTTTTTAAGAATCTACAATGACAGGAGGACTGGGAAGAAGGCTCAGTAGGAAAAGTGCTCGCTGTGAAGGCATCAGTATGAGTACAGATTCCCCAGCACACACACAGAAGATATACATGGCCACAGGTACTGGTAATCACAGTGTGGGGTGGGGGTGGGGCAGAAGGATTGCTGCAGCTCCTAGCCAAAAAAAAAAAAAAAAAAAAAAGCTAGCTCCAGGTTTAGTGACAGACCCTGTCTCAAAGGAATAAGGTGGAGAGCAATAGATGAGAACACTTGTGCACACATAAGCAAACACCATACACAAAAAAACCGAAAAATTAAAATAAAATGACAGGAGCAATAGGAATTACTAACTTCTCCAAGGATTTGATTATAGACCCTAATTATGTTTGCACTGTTCAAAAATAAGTTCCAGGGGCGGGAGAGATGGCTCAGTGGTTAAGAGTGCTTACTGTTCTTGCACAGAACCTGAATTTGATTCCCAGTACTCATGTCAGGAGGTTTACAACTGCCTGTAACTCCAGATCCATGGGAAATGTGATGCCTCTGGCTTCCAAGGCCCTCACTCCTGTGTGTATGTGCACACACACGTAAAATATTTGTTAAAAGTCCTAAATTGGGAGCCGAGGAAACAAGCCGAGGAGCAGAAGCCATGAGCAAATCCAGCCCTGGGAGCCAACCCAGTCCTGGGACACTGATTGAGCCAACGACCTGACTCAGAGTCCACGACCTTCACTGGAACCGGAGTGGGACTGAACCAGTTACCTAGGACAAGAAGAGAACGGGCTCCACCAGGAGCAGAAGCCAGGAGCAAACCCTGTCCAGGGACATGAGTGGGTCAAGATTGACCCAGCGACCAGATCCAGAGCCAGCGATCTCCACTGGAACAAGTACAAGGGAGTAACCGCTAAGCTAGTGAGCCAGAGCCAGAGACTGCTGAGGGTCCAGACGTGAATCTGGGACCTTCAAGGGAGTGGACGTAGGCCAACACCCCCACGGGTCTGGGTGAGAGTCTAGGACCACCCAGGAACTAGGCCAGAGCCAGGACCTCCATCAGCCTGGGTGTGAGTGAGGCTGGGTCCTCTGAGGGAATAAGCAGGAACCAGAGATCTCCACGGGGGCCAGGCGCGAATCTGGGACCTCAGAGAGAGTAGGCCTGAGCCAGGTCCCCTGTGGGTTCGGGCATTGGTTTGGGACATCAAAGGGAAGAGGCAGGAACCTGGAACCCCTGTGGGTCCCAACACGAGTCTGAGACCTCTGAGGAAGCAAGCAGGTCCCCTGCCGGTTCGGGCACACCCAAGCCTAGAACCTCCCAGGCAGTAGACCGGAACCAGAAGCCTTTCCAGGCCCAACTCCAACCCAGGGGCTTCTGCAGGAGGGAACCCAGCCTAGGACTTACAGATACAGGTCAAAGCTGGTAACCTAAGCCAAAGTTGCCCGGAGGCAAGGAACTCCACCTTGGCCAGAGGCAAGGAACACTACCTTGGGCAACAAATTCCACAAGAGTGGAATTGAACAAAACTCCTAGGACAGAGAGAGCCGAGGAAACAAGCTCCACCGGGAGCAGAAGCCAGGGGCAAATCCAGCCCTGGGAGCCAACCCAGTCCTGGGACACTGATTGAGCCAACGACCTGACTCAGAGTCCGCGACCTCCACTGGAACCGCAGTGGGACTGAACCAGTTACCAGGACAAAGAGAGAACAGGCTCCGCCAGGAGCAGAAGCCAGGAGCCAAACCCTGTCCTGGGACACGAGCGGATCAGGATTGACCCAGCGACCAGATCTAGAGTCAGCGATCTCCACCAGAACAGGTCTAACTCCAAGCCAGGGATATCTGCAAGAGGCGATCCAGACCAAGATTTACAGAAACAGATCAAAGCCAGCAGCCTAGACCAAAGTAGGCTTTAGACAGCAAACTCTCAAGAGAGCAGACCAAAACACAGGAGCACTGAGCTACCTCCAGGAACAGGAATAACCAACGGAGAAACTAGAACTGTGACACTGGCTGTACCACTAGGAAAACCATCTTAGCTTTTGATCTACTGGCACCTAGGATATTATTCAACAGAATCTCAGACAGCACCAACCACACCCATTAGAGGAAAAGATGAGTAGTAAAGGTAAGATCACAAGCTACACCACAAAGAGCAACACAATACCAGTGAAACCCAAAGACCCTACAAAAATAAGACCTGAACAACCAAATATGGGTGACCCAGAAGAAAATGATCTAAAAGTCCTAAATTGAAATAAATCAAATGTGAAATATAAATGTACACAAGTGTATAGTGTATATAACTGATAAAGACTCTCACACGAGAGTGACCAGTATTGTTCAGTAGTAGAATATGAGCTTAGCACATAAAACACAGCATGGAGAGGGGGAAGGGAGAGAATGAGAAACTCCAGAGGCCAAAATGATAGAAACTGAGCAATCATGCAAGAGTGAGCATCAGAGTGCCAGTGAGAACAAAAGCATTTTGGCAACAAACAAGCTCAATGGTGGGGGAAAACCTTCAGGGTACAAAAATAAAATTCTTTCCTCTCTCCCTTCAGCTAGGATCCAAAAACAGATGTCTGGTTGGGAAGGATCCAGAATAGATCAATAGAACAGCTGACCATTTGATTCATTACTCAGTCTGTATGAGTGTTTATAGGTAGAGAATGGGACGTCATGGAAGAAAACTAATAGAGGTTCACTTTGGAAGAACTACCCTCAGTATTCTCTCCTGGCCTCTGAAAAAGATGCTACCTGAAATAGATTGGCCATCAAACCTTCTCAAACTTTCTACCCAAAGCTCCAAACAAAGAGGACAACAACATGAGTAGGATACTACATTAGGGACTCACATATAAAGGAATTACTTAGAATCTTTCTCTTTCTGTATGTGCTGCAATAAATATTCATTTATTTTCAATTTTTTATTTGTTATTTTCAAATAAAATTAGTTGTTCAAGAGACTGGGTGGTTTTTATTCGATCTTTACAAATCTAAGTTGGGGAATTATATATTTAGAGTATCATTAAAAGACTGTACCTTTCATTAAAAGAATGCTGTCTTTGTCAACAGAAGGTGTTCAGAGTAGTTTCTTGCCCAGGACTGTTAAATCCTTCGATGAGGTTTTTGTTACAGTCATCAAAGCTGAGATTTTCACCGGATTTCTTGGGGAACGTAGGCGGGCCAGTAAAATCTAAGATATCTTGAAGTGCCCGGGCATTACCAGTTCCATTTTGGTCCAGAGACATTCCAGGAATCATTTCACTCACTGGTGAAAATTCTGGGATGGAGATAAGCTCTTCTTTGGAAACAGGACTAGAAGAGATGAGGGAGACATAGAATGAGAGACAGAGAGGAGAGAAAACATGAGAATAAAACATGATGTGTTAATGTATTTTGTTCTTTTTGTGTGGTCTTGCTATAGTGCTCTTATGGAAAAGATGACTTAAGAAAACAACAAGTGAGCTCACATCTGGTGAGCTGGTAGACACAAAGTCCTTGTAGATGAGAACAAGGGAAGCAGGCAGGCAGGGCAGTGAAGAAGAGTGAGCTCAGTGTCTGAGGGTTGAAAGGAAAAAACTTACAGGCACTACCACATTACTACAGAGAAGCAATGCCCTCCCAGAGCTTTTAGGCTGGGACATTCCAAGAGCAAGTAAAGACTAAAAGTTCAAAGTGAGCTGAAAAGGGCCCTAATTTGCCCTGGGGCCTCCTGGTGCTGCCCTTACAGTAAGTAGTACTGTCTATGGTGAGCTGCTTTTTTTCTGTCCCTAGCCTCAGTTTCCTCCCCCTGTAAAATGGGAAGAAGAATTTTTTTCTTCCTCCTACTACTCTTTTGAGATGTGAAGTAACTATGCTGAGAAGAGTTGATGCCGGGCCACATGAAGTGAAGCATGTGCTTAGTTAAGGTTGGAGAATGGGAACATGGATCCCACTGTAACCCTAGGCAACTACAGACCCAATCTCAACCACTGCCTTTTTAAAACCAGGCTTCCAATCCACCCGGACTTATCTAGATGCACCTAGCTGAGGCTAGCTTTTTCTTCTTTTCCCTAGAGATAGGAGGAGTTTCCCTGCTGCTGTCTGCTGTAGGATATGCAAAGGAACATATCCAGGTCCAGAAGACTAGTAGGCTAGGAATGAAGGGCCTGTCCCAGAAGACTCTTAACATCTAGAATAAGGCTGATGCCAGGCTCTTCTTCCTTCATGAGATCTTAGGGAAGAAACTAGAAAACCCAGTGGATTTGTAGAAGCTCAAAGGATCTACTGCCCTCACACATGAGCCAAGGTAAGGTACAGTAACTGACCTAACATCTTCAAGTATCTGTGCAAGCTGCCTTATTAACTAGAAACATCTGCCCTCACCTACACCTTTCCCCATGATTCCCTTCATTTCAACTCAAGAACACAGAGAAAATTTTGGCATGGGTGCACATACCTATAATACCATTACTTAGGAGAATTAAAAGTTCAAGGTGAGTGTGAAGCACATAGTGATTTTGAGGCCAGCCTGAGCTACATGAAACTCTATCTCAAAAACCAACTACAACCACATCAACAACAATAAAGAGAGCCGGGTGGTGAGGGCGCACGCCTTTAATCCCAGCACTCAGGAGCAGAGGCAGGCAGATCTCTGTGAGTTCGAGACCAACCTGGTCTACAAGAGCTAGTTCCAGGACAGGCTCCAAAGCCACAGAGAAACCCTGTCTCCAAAAACAAAACAGAAAAAAACCCACAACAACAATAAAGAGAATGTCACCATAAGATTACATGTGGCTCCAGTAGATGCCTCTCTCTAAAAATTCAGTGTATGAAGCCCATTCACTTTTATGAATCCTAGCCAGTGGTGCCATGTCTTCCTCCCCACAACACAAAAAATCCCAAAACATAAAATAAAGCACTCAATATGGGTGTGTTAACAGTTATGATTGCCTCTATTTTTCTCTCCTGGGACCAGAGTGGCACCAATCAGGGGAAGGCTGTGTTGGTGGTATGAGGATATCCAGTTGAGGGTTGGTGGGGAGCCCCACTATCAGTCTATACAGAATTTTCTCTGCTGGTGACTTTAGACACAGGAGACCCCGTTGGTGGTTGGGTTATATCTCCTTTACTTGCAGGTGCACCTACTTCCCAGCTTCAGGGTGCTGGATAGTCAAGGATTCACAGCTGCTACCTTTTCTTTCGATAATTTCTTTTAACTGACAGGAGCCACTATGGTCACAGTTACTCCTGCATCATCCAACATGCAGTGCCTTGTCCACACTGAATGACTAATATATATTACTATATATAGCAATAAAAAGTGATGCCCTGGGGGCTGGAGAGATGGCTCAGCGGTTAAGAGCACTGGCTGTTCTTCCAGAGGTCCTGAGTTCAATTCCCAGCAACCACATGGTGGCTCACAACCATCTTAATGAGATCTGGTGCCCACTTCCTCTTCTGACCTGCAGGCAGACATGCAAACAGAACACTGTATACATAATAAGTAAATCTTTTTAAAAAAATGATGCCCTGGTGGAAAACCAAACTTTAGATTTCCCGGGAGATTGAGAACACATCTTGCTTAGTGCCTTCCCTCCCTCTATAGTCTTTCTCCTGTAAATCACATGCCATGAAACCCCATCTTCCATTCTGCTTCTAGGATGCCAAACTGAAGACACTTATATTATATTACACCAGTGACACCTTTCCTATATCAACAAGACCTCCTTTTGAGGAGATTTCATTATGGATGGGGAAGATGAGTGAAGGGATAAAGTATGAAAAGGTGTATTGTAAACAAACAACTAAAAGAAATGAAAAAGGTGGGAAAAGATGGAGCAATTGGCAGTGACTGGCAAAGAGATCAAAATTAAATGCAAAATAAATAACATACCTCACATCCATAGATTGAACTTCTTCAGTTGAATCATCCAGACTGTTGGATTTCCCATCAAGGCCCTCCAGATGAACAGGTGCCCCAACTGGTTTAAGACCATTAGAGAAAATGTCTTGGGGAAAGGTTTCTGGAGCAGCATGCTCTGAGCCATTTACCTCCTGGCAGGTGTTCAATTCATTGATTTCTGATCAAGAACACAAGTCTTCAGATGAATCAAAATTTTCAAATTTGATAAAGTAGTAGGAAACACATAACCAGGCAATTATTTTCATCCTTTCTTTCACAAGTAATACAATGGGGTTTTTTGTTTGTTTAGTGGAAAGAATTGCCAATTACTCCATGCAATCAGCTTCACAAAGGAGAAGAAAATATGATCAAACTATCAGTGTCTGCAGGGCCTCAGTTTAAGAGATAATCCAGGTCTTAGTAATACCTGATTGTAGCACAAATAATAAAAACTCAGAGATAGATATTGGGGTTCAACCTGAAGGTCATATAAACAAAGCGGCCAGTCACTGGCTCTTACCTCTACCTCAGTCCGAAATGGCGATCCTGCCTCTAGGAATTCTCAGAATGAGACCAAACTGAGAGCTGTCTTCTCCCGTCTTATAATCCTCTCTAGTGGTTGAATTAAAGGCGTGCACCACTACCACCCAGTTACTTTGGTGAACTAGTGTGGCTACTGGGATTAAAGGTGTGTGTGTCATCACTGCCTGGTCTGTATGGCTGACCAGTGTGGCTGTTTCACTCTCTGACCTTCAGACAAGCTTTTTCTATTAAAATACAAATGAACTATCACTACACCTGATGTACAGTCAAGGTCCCTGGAAAGCATCCTGGGCCATGCATCAGTTATTAGAGCAGGTAAGAAAGGCAGTGGTTTTCCAAATGGAGTCAACAGTCCTTATGCTGGAAAGATGTCTCAGGAGGCAAAACTGCCAGCAGCTACACTTGGGACCTAGCTGCACTCCCCTGAATCCCAGCCCCAGCAGTAATGTTCACTAGTCCAAATCACTTAAAAGACCCAAACACCAGACCTCACACTCACCTATTTTGTTGGGAACAACTGGTTTTGTCTTATTTTCCACATCTACCACAGGCTGAATCTCCACTTTGGGGTCTTCCTTCTAGAAACAAACAGAAGGGGATGACTACAAAAGAATGGGGAAGGGAGAAAAAAAGTATCCAATAAAAATAACTATAAAAAGGAAATAAAAGTTTTTAAAAACTCAATGGCAATGACTGGAGAAGAAATTAGGAAGGCAATAAAGGTTGAAATATTGACACTATAAAGAAAAACACTTTTTTTTAAAGCACCAGGGAGTATTCAGAACCCTTCTGGGACAAAGCAGGAAGTGATTCTTTGATGCTCTGTGTTTCTCTTAATTATTATGTCACTTTTCTCTTCAAACTACTGTGTCTTTCCTTTTGTCATTATCCCACTGCTCTGAGGGAATCTTTTACTTTCTTCATCTCTGAAATTTCTCTTTCCTTTCATGTCTCAGTTCCGACCTGAGCCTTGTCTTGAACAGAAGAGGAAAAGTCTATTTTTTCTAGACATTTGTCTCAAACCTTCAACATCACTAAATGTATTCTGCTCTTCTTCACTCACGACATAATGGTTATCTGAATTCCCACCTTCACTTCTAGAGACGTATCACTCTTCCTTGTTCTCTTCATGATTTCATCTATTCTCTGTGTGTGGAGCATGTAAGAGAATAAAAAAAAATGTAATAATAAATTAAATTAAGTAATAATAAAGTTTTTAAAAAGTTGGCTCCATATGAAATTTCATATTTCTCAGAAAACATGTAAAAGATAAATGTCAGCAGATGAAAAGTACCAGAGAAAGGTTTCCATTGGTTCTGCAGAAGTCTTCCACTGCTACAAACACGGTCAAAGGAGTACACTAATACAGATCTAGAATTAACATACAGTTTGTATACCCCCCTTAAATGTCATTCAAGAGGACTGCTATAGAAAGCAAAGTTGAACAGTAGCTCAGGATGGGTCACAGATTTCTTAGCTCCTAGACCTACAGCAATACAAAGCCCACACTGGGCCCAGGATAACACAAAAACAGTTCTTCATAATCAGTCTCCTTAAATCCAACTTTATATGTAAGTAGATTGTTTAAAAGGAATAAATATTTCACTTGAAAGACAAACACTTTTATATTAGATTCAAAAAGCAAGTCCTGACTATATGTTATTTACAAAGGATGCTTATAAAAACACACAGGTTCAAAGAAAAATATGGAAAAAGATTTACCATCAAGACATTAATCATAAAAAGGCTGCCAAAGGAGACTTTAAGAAATAGTATTAGAGCTAACACTGGGAATGTTGGCACATGCCTTTAGTTCCAACACTCCATTCAGGAGGCAGAAACAAGCAGTTCTCTGAGTTCAAGGCTAGCCTGATCTACAGGGTAAGTTCCAGGAGAGCCAGTGCTACAAAGAAACATCATCTTCAAAAGCCAATAAAAAAAGAACTAGAAAGGGAATTTCATTTAAAAAAAAAAACCTGTCGATTCAAAAGAAAATGTAATTATCTGATATGTATTCAAGTAACAGGGCTTTAACATACACTGTGTGTGTGCAACAAAACTGACAGAAATGAAAGGCAAGATAGAAAAATTTGAAATCACAAAAAGAGATCTATTGTTTTCAGGGCTGAGGGTTGAACAAATGAGCTTATATGTGATAAACAAATAATCTTACCATTGGGTTACATCTCCAGCCCATCAGTGGAGCTTTATGATCACTCCTTTCTCAGTAACCAATAGAACATGATGACAAAAAACATAATAAAGATAAAGATTGGAATCACTTTCTGTTCCTTAAGTCCTCCTGATCCCTCAACTCTTACCTTCTTCCTCTCCAGTCGTTCCTGCTCAATCTGCAGCATGATCTGTTCTCTTTCTAAACGCATCTGTTTAACGGCCTCCTGTGCCTTTGCTTCTGCTGTTTCTTTCTGAAAGAAACAAATAAACGAAGAGATAGTTCTCACATATGGTGAAGGCCTCTGTGTTTGTGGGCAGGCCAGAAAATGTGCACATAGGTAGACAATTTCAGAAGTTAATTCCCCCAAGGAGCAGTATTCCACAATAAGGAGCAGCTTTGATAAGGTTTTGATAAGTGAATTGTCTAGTTTCCTTACTCCTCAGAGAGAAAATCCTAAGTCATGAGCTTTAGCCTCAGAGATCCCAAAGGCACTCAGCCACATTCATCAGTGTACTTATACTGACTTTATTCCCATTCCAGATTCATGGGATTTTTCTCCCAAATAAACCAGTGGCACCCAAATTCTTATTTCAATGTCTACCTCTAGAAGAGAAATCCAAGCTCACATGGCACACATTAATAACTTCACTTTATTCCATATAAGTTATATTTAATAAACAGCACACGGAGTTTATGTAAAAACTTCAAGTTATTATTATAAGTCATTCAAATTGAACAAATTTTGCCCAGTATTAACTAAGACCATTGAAAAACAAGTCTGAGACTTCAGACTGTACCTGCTTTTCAATGATGGTTTTTTCTTGTTTTTCCTTTTCTTGTTTCTCTTTTGACAACAGCTCCTCCTCAGCCTTCTGTTTTGCCTTCTCTCCTGCCTTTCTTTTCTCTTCTTCCTGTTGCTTCCTTTCTTCTTCTTGCTTACGGGCTTCTTTTAGGCGCAGCCTTTCCTCTTCTGCCTTTCTTTTCAATTCCTCTTTTTCCAGCCTTTTGAGAAAAAAAAGCACTCCAAAGGCAAACTGCTAAAAGACCATGTGCTGACCATAGCAGGTAAAGCTCAACATGTTCACAGACATGCATGTGAGAGAGAGAGAGCGAGAGCGAGCGAGCGAGCGAGAGAGAAAACCTTATGGTCCTAAATCTCCTTAAACCTCATTATCAGCCAGGCAGTGGTGGCGCACACCTTTAATCCCAGCACTCAGGAGGCAGAGGCAGGCGGACCTCTGTGAGTTCGAGACCAGCCTGGTCTACAAGAACTAGTTCCAGGACAGGCTCCAAAGCCACAGAGAAACCCTGTCTCGAAAAACAAAACAAACAAAAAAAACCCTCATTATCACTGAAAACATACATTCCTTCCCACATACCTTTCCGCCTCTGCTTATCCTTTCCTTGGTGCATCCATGGAAATTCCATTCTCATACTGAAAAGATTCCCTCTTACATCCACTTCACTTCCCTTGAAAGTAGCCTAAAAACTAGCACAAAAAGCCTGACTTCTCATATGAAACTAAGTATTTCACAATTTTCAAGTATGAACCTTCTCCCTTTAAGAACAATTTCATCCTTTCACACCAGCCCCCTACCATAGGCCACCCAAGCCCACATTTGTCATTGTCACTAAACTACCTCTACGCTCTAGTTTCTCTTCGTACAGTAGAAATCTTTTTTTTTACTAATCTCAAGTTCACCAAACCTGTGAGCAGTTCTGTCATCCTCTTGATCCCTGTTATCATACCCATCCAATCCCAGGACTTCTTCCCTACCAAGTAGAAAGTATTACCATTCAGTAGTTAATGGATATCTCTTGTCATTGGCCACTGGTACGAGTCTTCATATAATGGCCTCTATCTCTTATTCTCTAACATTTCAACCCTCTCTTGAGTCCCTCACTGTCACAATTTTCCCACACCAGTGATGAGCTGGGCCTTGAACTGTTTAGTCTTGTGAATGAATATGTGAGTTCCACTGTTCACTATTCCTATGTGTTTTAAGTTTTCATGTAAAAAGCTTCATCTTTGCCATCAATCCTTGATCTGATCTTAGCTCATCCTTCTACCTCTTTGGTGACCTTCCCTAGTGAGAACTGTACAAACAACTTCTACCCTCTTCTTTGCCTCAGGATCTCCCCCATGTCTCTAGTCCCCACCTGAGCATTCCTATTATGACACAGACGCCACTCTGTTTCCCAATTCCCAGCCTGGGTAGTCCTTAGGATTACTCATGCCATTCCTTATCTTCCGGGAGTAGCTAGAGAAAGGCACAAAGCTGATCAATCTTGTGTTCCTTAGTCTCAGCTGATATGTTTTTAGTCTCATCCCTTGGAGTCTATATGGACAATTACTTTTTGTCACCCTTTACCATCATTCTAGTTGACAGTATTATCACTACTTTACAGAGAAAATTGGAGCCATTTCATCTTGCTTCTTAAATTTCACTCATTAATTCACTGTACTATGACTGAGAATGTTCCCTGTTTGTTCTGATTCATATGGAAAGGACATAAATGCTACTACCACTTGTGCAGTTAATTCCATCCCCTCCCCCATTGCTCTTCTTTTGCTAGTTCCCATTCCTTCCTATGCCAGTATTACCCTTCTATATACAACTTTGCATGGGCTGCAAAATACTCAGGTCTCAGGCATCCCAATTCATCCTCTTAAATTCTTTCCCACCTGCCTTCTGCTTATGATTACCTTCTTACCTCTTTCAAGATGCTTGCTGTCTTTATACCTATCCTCTTAATAATTTATCTCCAAAAAAATATGTTCATTGTCTAAACCTCAAGACAAATATAGTCTTTCCTAAGCCTCAGCATGTCTTGCAATAGCCTGACAACACTAAATTTCCTTTCTCTGAGGCCCTCTTCCAGCCTCTAACCACTTGAGTGGTGCTGTCCTATCTCCCTCCTGCCTCTGTCTTACCTTGATGCTACACTTGGAAAGCCAGCGCCTGCCCTAGCTTGCACCCAAACCACCTGCCACCTAGAGACTTAGATAGCCAGAAGTCAGGTAGGAATAGCACTATAGACCTCTGCCTGCAAATTCAGGCCTATACTCTCATTTGGACAATGACTTCAGGTTGGCTGTGTGGCCTGGTCATGAGAAGCCTTACTCAAATATTCTTTGATGTGGGCTTCTAGTTGTTATTTCAGTTTCAACACGTAATGTATTCTGTAATCCCAGGAAGCTCTCCTGTTTGCTAGTCTCTACATATGTCTTTCCCACATTGATTCTAGGGTATCAGGTTGCTTGCCCCAACTCCAAGAATCTCATTGTTTATCTTGGGCCATCCCCAAGTCCAGAGGCTAGGATTGCTATGTGGGCTTCTGAGAGAGCTCTGATATCACAACCATCTGGAACTAGATCAGCTTTTTGCTCTCTTAGGGTCTAGTTGCCAAAACACCTAGTAAGCCCTTTCTTCAAAGATCTATGATTTGGACAGTGTTTCCCTCAACAGCTGGTGACAATAACTGGGCTTTCCAGAGTTTAGTGCAAGTATCTTTATTTTTGCTACATTCTCTCAACTGGTAATCACATTTCTGCAGCTTTAACTATTGAAACTACACAAAACAGATGTGAGGATGATCCTATTCTAAGAGATGTCCGCTGTGTTCCAGCCCCAGGCTGTCTGGTACTTTCCTTTCTCACCTCGCATGTAGCACTATCAAAGCTTCACATTCTGGCAAGAGAGAGGAAAACTGATTTGGGGTTAAGTGTATTAATCTCAGATTCACCTAGGTCATAGGCTTCTATTTTATTTCCAACTATCTGTGTATTCTTCAGGCATCTATGTTTATCTTCTATCAGATGGTTACTTTTTAGTTTTTCATACTGATTGTTTTTTGCCTTTCCATGGTTTCTTATTGGGTATACCATCATCTTAAATACTTCAAACCAAACTTTACCATCCCCTCCAAATCTGTCTCTTTCTTTTTACTTGTGTGAGTCTGTATACTCCCTTTTCTTTTGCCTTCATCATGAAATTTCAGCCCTTGAGTCCACTTAACCCACTGCTGTCACTGATGGTATGTTAGCTGAGCTTCTTCCACTTCACTGAGCACCAACCAACAGTGATATATGACTGTGCTCTGGCCTTTTAAAGTATTAACTAGAAAACAGAGACAGCCTGTGAACAAATGAGGCTAAGTTAGTCAGCTGGAAGCTAAGCTCAAAGAGGAAGGAAATCAGCTCCCTCCCCAGTACAGGTCCAGAAAGGCCACAGAAGTGAGTTGACCTGCATTTTGAGAAAGAAAGACGCATCATGTGGCAAGGAGCATGAGTTCATGTGGAGACAAAGCACAAGCCAGGCTTTTGTGGTATGGAGCTGCATACTAGAGTACATGAGGAGGGATGCAGGCTTGCCTAGAGAGAAAAGGCAGAGGAGAAAGGAATGGCCAGTTCAGGGAAGACTTGTTGGTAGGTTTGGATAAATTCTGTAATCAAGACTCACTAGCAAGGACAGCCATAATTTATTTAAGAAAAGTCACTCTGGAAACAGTGTGGACAGTGGACAAGCTCTGGGAGGTCTGGAGCACTCAGTTAAGATCCCACAGACAGCCAGTGCACGCCTTTAATCTTAGCACTTGGGAGGCAGAGGTAGGCAGATCTCTGTGAGTTCAAGGCCAGCCTGGTCTACAAAGCAAGTTTCAGGACAGCCAGTTACACAGAGAAACCCTGTCTCGAAAAACAAAACAAACAAAGAAACAAAAGATTTCACAGACACAGTCTAGCTGACCTATCTGGTGTGGGAAGAGCATAGTGGAGAATAGAGATGCTAAGGTGAGTGCCAATGAAGACTTACATAACAACTGATGCAATGTGAAGGATAATGGAAATGTAGAAAGCAGCTCTGAGATGTCCAATTTTGGGACGATATGGAGTGCATGAAATGAACAAGAAGTCTGAGTGATGTACACTAATTTATGCCTTCAAGATGCTGAATTTGAGGTAAATATGGGACACAATAATATATATATATATGTTTTGACTATAGACAAATGCTAGTTAACTTCTGCTAGTAGAAATTTCTGAGAAGGAAATAATTTATACAATTGTTTATTCTTCAACCTTCCTCAAGACCCAGTAATACCACTTTTGAATAATATCCAAAGGATGCTCAATTGTGCCACAAGGACACGTGCTCAACTATGTTCATAGCAGCAGTTTGTCATAGCCAGAAACTGGAAACAACCTAAATGTCCCTCGACTGAAGAATGGATAAGGAAAGTCCCTCGACTGAAGAATGGATAAGGAAAATGTGGTACACTTACACAATGGAGTACTACACAGCAGAAAAAATTAAGACATCTTGAATTTTGCAGGCAAATGGGTGGAACTAGAAAACATCTGACTCAAAACATCTGGAGTGAGGTAACCCAGACCCAGAAAGACAATTATCACATGTACTCACTCATAAGTGAGTTTTTAAACATAAAGCAAAGAAAGCCAGCCTACAATTCACAGAGAACCTAGACAACGAGGACCTAAGAGAGACAGACAGAGACCTAATCGATATGGGAATTAGAAAAAGACAAGATCTCCTGCGTAAATTGGGAGCATGGGGACCTTGGGAGAGGGTTGAAGGGGTGGGGAGAGGCAGGGAGGGGAGCAGAGAAAAATGTAGAGCTCAATAAAAACCAATAAAATTAAAAAAAGAATTCTGTATTTATTCTGGTAACTACTAACCACATGTGGCTATAAACAATGATATGTGTCTATTAAGGCTAAAGAATTGAATTTTCCTCAATTTACAGTTACATATACATAAGCACTATGGTATAGATGATGCAGCTTTAGATTAAATTCAGGGCTTAGGCACATATTCAGGAGTCTTCATTGTGTTCCAGAAAGTACAGAAAGTTTACAAACAAAGCTACAGTTAGCTTCAAAAATAGGTGATAAATACAAGGTAAATAGAAAATTAAGTCAGAAAGGGAGATGAGAAAAAGTTCACTTAACACACTGCTGCATAAACTGTCAGCCATAAATATTTTGAAGCCAGGGGAAATGTGTATAAATAAGTATGTATAAATAAGTATGGCAGGGACAATATCCAGCAACACTGTATTGAGGGAGGACTTCTCAGGCAAAAAGCTGATCAAGAAATCTAAAATGGCTGAAAGACACTTAAGGAAATGTTCAACATCCTTAGTCATCAGACAAATGCAAATCAAAACAACTCTGAGGTTCCATCTTACACCTGTAAGAATGGCCAAGATCAAAAACACTGATGACAACTTATGCTGGCGAGGTTGTGGGGAAAAGGGAACACTTCTGCATTGCTGGTGGGAATGCAAGCTGGCACAGCCCCTTTGGACATCAGTATGGCGATTTCTCAGAAAATTAGGAAACAATCTTCCTCAAGACCCACTTTTGGGTATATATCCAAAGGATGCTCAATCATACCACAAGGACATGTGCTCAACTATGTTCATAGCAGCATTGTTTGTCATAGCCAGAATCTGGAAACAACCTAAATGCCCCTAGACTGAAGAATGGATAAGGAAAATGTGGTACATTTACACAATGAAGTACTACACAGCAGAAAAAAATATGACATCTTGAAATTTGGGGGCAAATGGATGGAGCTAGAAAACATCATATTGAGTGAGGCAACCCAGACCCAGAAAGACAATTATCACATGTACTCACTCATAAGTGGCTTTTAGACATAAAGCAAAGAAAAACCAGCCTACAATTCACAATCCCAGAGAACCTAGACAACAAAGAGGATTCTAAGAGAGACATACATGGATCTAATCTACATGGGAAGTAGAAAAAGTCAAGATCTCCTGAGTAAACTGGGAGCATGGGGACCATGGGAGAGGGTAGAAGGGGAGGGGAAAAGAAGGAGGGGAATGGAGAAAAATATATAGCTAAATAAAAACAATTTTTTTAAAAAAAGCTGATCAAGGAATAAGGGCTTGGAATTCAGGTAATATATAAGGGGGTTTAACAGGTAAGATACAGGAGAGACAAGAAAAGCAAGGACAAGTTCCACAGAGCCAAAGGAAACCAAGCATCATATTAAGAATCTGGTAATGAAAGGATGGAGGGTGTGTGGAAGTGTGAATAGTGTGAGTTGGGAAATAAAGACAGGAAGGTAACCAATTCTTTCTGCAGCTGAACTATTAAGGAAATGAGAGAGAACAAAGTAGCTAGAAGGTAAACAACTTCCCTTTTTTTAAAAGTAAACAACAACAATCATATCACTCACCTGTTCTGGGGATGTTGTATTTCTGTGGCTACCTTTACCAAGCCTGTCATTTGAAATCCCATGATTACATTACCTATTACTTTCCCTTCACATAACTTCCAGCCCACCCAAACCAGCATGAATATACCATCCAACAATAACAAAACATGTAGATAATGGTCAAAAGACTGGAGTAAGAAAATAAGCAGAGATGTTCAGAATTTGAAGAAGGTACCTCTCTCAACTGTAAAAAAAAAAATAGATCAACAAACATTTAATCAGAAACCACATACCAGGCAGTGGAGGCGTACACCTTTAATCCCAGCACTCAGGAGGGAGAGGTAGAGGCAAGTGGATCTCTGAGTTGAAGGTCAGCCTGGTCTATAGAGTGAATTTCAGGACAGCCAGGGCTACACAGAGAAACCCTGTCTTGAAAATAAAAGAAAGAAAAGAAAAGGGGAACTATCAACAAGGTGATGGGACAGACTTAGCTGACTTCCCAGGGGAGACCTTAACCTCTCTGAGGAGTGGATGAGGGTGGGGTGAGGGGAAGGGGGAAGTGGGGGAGGGGGAGAGAGAGAGAAGAGGAAGGGGGAACTGGGATTGATATATAAAAATAATCAATCAACGCCAGGCGGTGGTGGCGCATGCCTTTAATCCCAGCACTTGGGAGGCAGAGGCAGGTGGATCTCTGTGAGTTCGAGGCAAGCTTGGTCTACAAGAGCTAGTTCCAGGACAGGCTCCAAAGTCACAGACACCCTGTCTCAAAAAATAATAAATCAATCAAACAAAATAAATAATTTTTTTAAAAAGAGGAAATAAAGAAACCACAAAGATTTTAAAGGTTACTAAAGAATATCTTATTTGTTACCTTAAATTCAAGTGCTCCAGCACTATTTCCTGTCTCACTCCTTAAATGGTACCAGATTGTACTCTGTGATCATCCCAACAGCATCTTTTCTCCTTGTAGTGATAAAATTGACCTTGTCCTTTAACTATGTTTCCTTTCTGAACATAAAGATCATAAAAAGCAGAACTGCCTGCATCACATCAAAGTACTCTTGCCACAGTGGCTTTCAAACATTGATGAATTGCTAAGGTAGAATGAGACAGGGCCAGCACATTTTCACAATGTTCCCTGAACACTTCTGATAGATTCTCTCCAACATTTAGAGACTACTGCAATGACTTCCTTTGTCTTTCTCCAGGAGAGGATTTCCACATGCCTCATTCTCATGGGCTAAGGGGTTGACTCTTCTCTTGAGCTTCTTATCTATGGGACTCTGACCTACTTACTCTCTTTCCTCCTTGATTTTAGAGCATGAGTTAAGATCGTCTGGGAAACAGAGTCAAGATCTCTATGTCCAGAATCTTCTGTTTATCCAGGGAGACTCAATCATCAAAGTTCAAACTCTCCTCATAGCTCTACTAGAGTTGCCTATATAATTGTCTCTCTATCTAAGAAAGGAAAGGAAGGTACCTGTAACATTTAGATCCTGCTAATGTGAGTTTCTAGGTTCTCAAAAAAGAGCAAAGTTCTGTCACTGTTAATGACATATAGCTTCTGTGAAATGCATACAATCTAGGTTCCTATACTACTGTCCAGGTTTTGGCAACACAAAAACTGTAAAAAGAAAGGCAAGCCAATCTTTCCAACCCCACCTTTACATCAGATCACACAAGTCTGAGTTCCTGTATACCTCTCTTGTTCTTCCTTCTCAAACCGTTCTTGCTCCTCTTGTTCCTTCTGTAACCGAGCCTGACGTCTCTTTTCAGCTAGAATTTTTGCAGCCTCTTCTGCATCAGTGGTGCCTGCTGTGGGTTTTCCTGAGGCAGTAAGACATTTAGTAGCAAAAAATCAGGGGAAATGAACACAATGAGTCCACTCACATAGAAGTGGACACATAACTATTAACTCAGTGTAGTGATGGCAAATACTGCAACACAGTGTTACAATTAGTCACTAAGCAGAAGCTATGACCCTTGGTGGCTTTTTTTTTGACAAAAGTTACATTTAATTTACAATGTAATAAAAGTTACAGGTAAAAAGCTACACTTAAAGCAGAAAAGGCCCTATTACACAAATGTACAAATCTGTACAAAGCTCATACAATGGTTCCTACCTTGTATCCTGTTAGCCAGGTCTAGCTTGGAGCTCTGAATAACCAGAACGCTCCACTGTGGGGGGGGGTATTTCGGAGGAGTCTCCAAACCAACAGCTGGGCAATATCCTCCTGATACGAACCTGGTCCTTGCAAAGTACAGTCTTTTCCTGTTCAACTTGAGCCACCCTAACTGGTCATATTCTTAAGAAACTGTCCCATGGCACACACAAAAGTTGATGCCACAGGAGGGCAGCACAGGAACTAAATGCCAACTAGCAAGTGGAGTGTTCAGAGTGGACAAGGAAAATAGGTCAAATCCAACAATACCATAAAAACCCATAAACCTGTGCCCATGACACTGGCCACAGACAAAGGGAATTCAGTGGTCTCACTCCAGCAGAAAGGACAGAGGAGAAAGGCCTAACTACTGGACCTCAAAACCATGGACACTTGAGTTTACACCTTGGTTTAATAAATGAAGAATGCCAACCAACCTGGGATCCATGGCAACCATTTTGCTACCTGGACTCACAAGGGAAATGAATTTAAATGAGGCTACTGCCTCCTCCATAGCTCTGGATTCCACCTGGGCGTGTGTGACTTCACATGAAAACAGCCCTAGGAGGCAGACGTGGAGGGAGAGCACCAGGGCAGTCTGCTTAGGGCCTGGGGAGCCTTTCTCCACACTTCAGTGTTCTGACTCAGGTCTCGTAACTGGTACTTCAGCCCCATCCCTAGTCTCAATATTACATGTTAGGAGCCCAGGAGACTTTCTGAAAGATGATACCGCACACACAGAAAGTTTCCTCCCTAGTTCATTAGCCCCCTTTGCCAGCCTCCACCCATCCTACCCATCCCACCTGCTCCATAGCCAAAAACATCAAATCAGTAAGGAAGGTGTGGGCTTCTTGCCGGGCCAAGCCTCCTTTGCGTATTTCTTCATCTTGGGCTCGTTTACAGCTTCAGGGTTATAGACTGCAGGGTTTGGTGTGGGGTTTATGGTCACTGCTGACGGCACAACAGGAGTCAAGTCCACATCAGGGGCGTGGTTCGGGTATGACATGGGCAAGCCACCGATGAGTGCTGTCCCATGGATGCCATGCGGTTGGGAGCCTGTTTCACTATGTGTGGGGGGCAGGCTCCCATATAGTCCTCTGCTGAAGACAAAGTTCTGTATGCGCCTGCTTCCTGTCTCCTCCAGGCCTGGAGAGCCAGAGCCCTCCAGCCGTTTCTTCTTGACTGGAACCACTGCAGTCTGCATCATGTTCCGGAAGTGACCGACAGAGGGATCCACATCCTCTGGGTTGATGATCTCATCATCCTCACTGAAAGACACCTGTGAGTTCTTCCTCTTCCTCTTTGGTCTCTGAATTTCCGGATTTCCCTCCTCAACAGTGAGAGTTGAAATCCGTTTGTTGTGGGCAGTGTTGAACTCTGTCAGGTTATCAAACTCGCTCTCCTCTTCTGGAAGTCCCCACAGGCCCTTGAGTTCATCATCCTCTTCACCCATCTTCTTGTCTCCTTTAACAGCTGACGGCAATGTCTGAGGCTTCTCTCACAGAGTGTATGCCTTGTGGATGCACCAAATGAGACCGTGGAGTCAATGGGAATCTGTTGAGGCTTGTGAGGTTCCAACCGAATGTGACCCAAGAAAGTGCCATGAGTGCTGTTGAGATCTATCAAGAAAACTCTCGTCAGGTGCTTGTCATAAACCAGTGCCCCATGGACTCAAGGGCAAGACTGGTTGGTGATCGATGGTGAAGTCACACAAATCAGGGTTTCTCCCAAATAAGTAATACTTCTTCTCATCAATAATCAGTTTCTCAATTAGCTTGTCTCCTTTCACTACATCCAGATGCAAGCCAGGCGGGGGCTTGCCTGCCTAGGTCAGGCAGTCGAACAGCGGGAAGCTGGAGCCAGAGTTCTTGACTGCCTGCCATCCGGTGTCTCCCCCTCCCATTTGGCGGCCGAAGAACTCCGGGAAACTGAGAGGCTCAGAGGGAAGAGGCGGCCTCGCAGCAGCCTGTGCTTGGTGTTTTTAGACCTCAGTAGGGGCAGGAAACAGTTAAGGACAGAGCTACAAGCAAGTTCCACAACACTCCCATCTTAGTGAACTCACTACATGTCAGAGACTTTAAGGACTAAAGCTAGTGCTCTGTTGTGTAGAAGAGCACATATAGGCTGCACGGGACCCATCTTAGCATTCCTATGAGGGTCCACAGCCATAAGCAGAATCAAGGCCTAGGTCTCCTCATAAATAAAGGAGCATTAAAAATGACGGCAAGCCTAAGGAAGCAGTAAAAGCGGATGACATTGTCCTAGGGAAAACCCTTCTCTCCCAAAACATGAGAGAATGAGATATAGATCAGGACAGAGGAAGAACTACGAGGGGAAGGCCAAGGCTAACTGGCAACATCAACAGAGAAGGTTTACCTGCACTGTGCTCAGTCTTCCCTCCTGTGGCAGAATGCTTCTCAGTGGCATGCTTATCAGCTACATACTTCTCAGTGGCATGTTTGTCAACCATGTTCTTCTCAGTGACGGGTTTGTCAACCATGTGCTTCTTAGTGGCATGTTTGTCAACCATGTTCTTCTCAGTGACAGGTTTGTCAACCATGTGCTTCTCAGTGACAGGTTTGTCAACCATGTACTTCTCCGTGGCATACTTGTCAGCCATGTGCTTCTCTAGGGTTTCTTCTTTGGGTACACCAGTGGTCTGCTGACCAGTGGCACCTTCCTTTTCCTTATTGCTCTTCTCCTTCTCTGCCTTCTTCTTGAGTGTTTCTTCACTGGGAATGGGAGGAAAGCGATACTTCACAGGAGACCCTATATATGGGGGCTTCACTGTCTTTGGAGACTGTGGATATGCTTTTGAAGTTGTCCTGGAAAACAAAAATAAGGCAGAACAAATACCGAACTTGACCATAAAACTCTTCATAAGAAGTTTTGTTCCAGCTGAGTGGTGGTGGCACGCACCATTAATCCCAGCACTCAGGAGGCAGAGGCAGGCAGATCTCTCTGAGTACGAAGCCAGCCTGATCTACAGAGGTAGTTCCATGACAGACTCCAAAGCTACAAAGAAACCCTGTCTCGAAAAAGAAAAAAGAAATTTTCTCCAATAAACTGAATAACTTCATCCTTCTATAGAAACAATTATAGGGCTTATTATACACTCCCCAAAGTCATCCCCAAAAAGATAAATTTTAAAAAATTCAGCTGGTAATACCATGTCCAAATTATATTAAAACATAATCATTTATGCTTTGTGACAATGTTTAGGATTGTACCATGGTTTGGATACAGTTAGTAAATGTGTGAATGCACGTATGTCTATATGTCTATATGTGGAGGCCAGAGATTGCTATCAGTGTCTTTCTATATCACCCTCCATATTTTTTTGAGAAAAGGCTTCTCTGTGTGGCCTGGGCTGTCCTGGAACTCACTCTATAGACCAGGATGGCCTTGAACTCAGAGATCCACCTGCCTCTGCCTCTTGAGTACTTGGATTAAAGGCATGAGTCAGCACTACCTGGCAAAAAAACCCACTCTTAATATGGGTGGCACCATCAATGAGGAGGGGAGCTGAATAAAAAAGAGAAAGTGAGGAGCTGGGAACTGGCATTTATCTCTCTCTGCCTCCTGACTATGAATGCAATGTAACCAGCTGCTTCAAGCTCCTAGTATCATGCTTTCCTCAACTGTACCTTCAAGCTGTGAATCAAATTCAACCTTTCCTTAAGTTGCTTTTGTCAAGTATTTTGTCACAGTTATAAGAAAAGCAACTAATATAAAGCCTGCACTGGTGACAAGCTTAGCAGCCTTAAAGTCACCCTCAGAATGCCAACATGACATTCTTATCTGCTTTAAATGGCTCACTAATGCTAAATGAGGTCACATTCTCTATCTCTATCTGGCAGAACTGAAGCATAATGGTCAGGTGGAAGTTAACATCACACCACTGATGTTGAGGTTCTGTTATAAGTAAAACACAGAGAGGAAGGGAGGGAAGGAAGGAGGGAGGGAAAGAGGGGCATAATGGGCAACCAAAATATAAAATATAGTCTTGAAGTTCTCAATTTCATCAGTGTGTAAAATATCCAGAACATCTTGCCTCTATATATGTTTAAATGGATTTAGCATCCTGTTGGCCAACGTGCAAGAGGAGCACATCTTAAACAGTTGGTCTGGCAGGTTCTATAATTCTCTAGTCAGGATAACTCAGAGTACTACAAGCCAAGGGAAGCCTGGCAGTGTTATTTTTTTCCAGGTCCCAGAAATAGGGATCTTAGCTGAGGGAAGAAATTAAGCATAAGTTAATTGGGAGAAGTCATGGTGCTTTTTATAGAGCTTTATTTCGAAGTATGTCCACACCTATTTATTCAGAGCCAATGTCAGTGATGTAGGCAGGAAACTTCTATTAACTGTAGTTTTTCTTAAATAAGCAAACCAGTCCTGAGAGCATAATAAGTGACTTTTTCCTAAGAGATACAAATAGTGAGAACAAGGCTGAAACCCAAGTAGTGATATTTGCTTTTATAGTTTTTAGTTTTAGTTTGCTACTTTAATTTTTTTCAGGTTCAATAATGCTGTAATAGGGAATTTAAAAAGTATGCTTGGGGAGTTGAAGGAGGCCTTCCTGTAGCACAGAACAGGATTATGCAACTTGGGTTTTTGGGTTTTTTGTTTGTTTGTTTGTTTTTCAAGACAAGATTTCTCTGTAGCTTTGGAGCCTGTCCTGGAACTTGCTCTGTAGACCAGGCTGGCCTCGAACTCACAGAGATCTGCCTACCTTTGCCTCCTGAGTGCTCAGATTAAAGGTGTGCGCCACCACTGCCCGGCTTGAGTATATAACTTTTTAAAGCTGCATGACTAGCAAACAAGTAACAAACACCTCCCTCTGTAAGTACAATGGCAAAAATAATTCTCTAGAGGCAGCTTCATACTTCTGTACATGAATGGACTGCAAAGTGGAACCCCAAAGGAATCCCCACACACATCCTGGAATTTGGTTTTATTTTCTTCAGTGCTCTTTAATGCTAAGTATGGTTAACACAGTCCACAGTCTACACACTGGCTAGGAGAGAGGGTTCTATGATTAAGTACAACTCAGTCAACAGTCTGAAATTTATTACTTTCCAGAGAGAAAAATAAAGACTATATACACTACCTTACCTCCCAAACTGACACCATGGTGTACGACACTAACAAGGACTCAACACCACTGCCATGGGGTTTCTGTCTAAATGCATGACCTGAATCTAACCTCAAGTAAACTTCCAAACCAACCTAAATCAAAGACCAGCCCTCAAATGAACTAGCTTGTATGTCAAGATCATGAAAAAAAGTAAAAATAAGGAACTGTTACAAGTTAAGAGACCTAAAAGTGAGGTATGATGGCACATGTCTATAATCCTAGAATTTGGAAGGTGGAGGCAAGATGATCAGGAATTCAAAGCCATTCTCAGTTACACAGTGAGTTCAAGGATGGCCTGGTATATAAAAAATCCTATCAAACACACACAAAGATAAATAGTGAATAACAAAATAAAGGAGACTAAGGTTATTAAATTATCAAATACATTGTGCTACTCTTTACAGACTGGATCCTGGGCTACGCTGTAGTAACATTATAAAGGACCTTATTAAGACAATTGACCAAAACTACATATATACTATAGATTAAGTATATCAAAGTAATTTTCTAATTTTCATGTACCACGAGTATGTGTATTAGTTACTTTTGGCACTGCTCCAACAAAATATCCAAAAAAAGTAACTTATGAAAGACTTTATTTTGGTTTATGGTTAAGGGACTGCAGCCCATCATGGCACAGAAAGTATGGCAGCATGAATGCGAGAGGGAGACAGTCAGTCACACTTCATCCAGTTAGGCATCAAAAGGAGAGAAATGCTTCTACTCATATTCCTCCTTTCTCTTTTCTTCCTTTTTTAAAATTCAGTTTGAGACCCCAGGTTATGGGATGGTGCCATTCATATTCAGGGTGAGTCTCCTCTACTTAGTTAAACCTCTTTAGAGATTCCCTTAACGACATGCACAGAGGTGTGTCTCCTAGGTGACTCCAAATCCAACCAAGCTGACAGTGAAGACCAACTATCACAGTGTGTAAAAGAATGTCTTTGTTCTTTAGCGACATATCATCAGAAATATACTTTCAACAGTTCTGGGAGAAAATGATAGATGTCTACTGACAGGATAAGAATGGTAAAACAACTTTTGCCCGGCACTCTTGGATAGGGGTGGAGGTAGGGGTGGGGGTGGGCAAAAGGGAAAGGGGGAGGGAGAAGGGAGAAGGGAAGGACTGGGGAGAGTTTGGGGGAGTAGGAGGGTGGAGATGGAGGAAAGGTGGATATTGGAGAAGGGAATAAGATATCTACATTAAGGGAGTCATTTTAGGGTTGGCAAGAGAATTGGCTGGTGTAGGAGGGTTTTTTGTATTTGGGTTGCTTTTATTGGTTAATAAAGGCAGTATTTCAATGAATACAGTTTCTGTGTAATTATTTCGGGTACGCACCAGGAGCTGGGCGGGACAGAACAAAGGGGCCCTGGGCCGGGAACCAGGTGCCGATAATGCAGCCTGTGTGCCCCTTACTACAGATTGGCTGCCCAACATGGGTGATTGACTGACTCCACAAGTAACTACGCCCATATTCCCAAATACTGTTTATAAATGTTCTTCAAATTTAAATTTAAAGGGGGAGATGATATAGATATGGATAATTTACATTGGTGTAAATTTTGCTTTATTGATATAAATATAAATTTAAGGTCAATTTTGTTATATATATGTATTTCTGATCTTGATTAAGGTATTGTGATTGTGTAGTTCATTTAAAAATGTAATGTATAATTAGGAAATATAGGTTGTTAATAGATAATCATTGATACAGTCAAGCTTATAGTCATGCTAGTTAGATTTTCTAGATATATAGAGGTATATTTCAGTTAGATAGACATTCTTCATATCTTTCAAAGACGACAGAATATGGCATTTAATGTTTTAATAACTTAGGACTTTTCATGACAATGAGACACGTCTGTTCCTGGCAGCACCAGCTACTTCAAGAAAAAGATGGGCATCAAAGAGACTCCTTATGAAGTTGTTTTGCCATTTGGGCAAGAAAGTGCTCTTGCCTGGACTGTTGCATAAACTGGACACAAAGAACCCGCAGAGAGAGGACTACTAGCCTAAAGGTGAGATGATCCTTCAGGGTTCCTGCTTCATAAAAGAGTCTGCAAGACATTCTACAGGATACAGAAGAAAGTGACTAAACTGTTTTTAAATTTTCCTGCTTCATGGAAAAGTCTACTGGATACTATGGGCCTGTAGGCTGAAGATGGATGCCCCAACAGTACAAAGGAACTTTGGGTGACTGTACAGGCAGCGAGATGTCTCTGTCATTTCTAGAGTTTGGAAGTTGCTTATTTCTTGTTTACTTAGGTAATAGCTTATCCTTCTGGAGTCTTTGATGGAGTTAAAGAATGGATAGTTATAGTAATAGTTTTCCATTGTTATGATAAAAAATAAAATAGATCTAAATATGGTAACTGTAATTCTTACTTGATAACTGTTTTGTTATATGTAATTTTACTATGTTAAAATGAAAGTCTTTCTTTTTTGTTTAAGTAGAAAAAGGGAAAATGGTATAGGAGGGTCCTTCTGTATTTGGGTTGCTTTTATTGGTTAATAAAGAAACTGCCTTGGCCTTTTGATAGGGCAGGACTTAGATAGACAGGGAAAAGAGAACAGAATACTGGGAAGGGGACAGAGTTAGAGAGAGCCGCCAGCCATGAAGCTCCCACGTCAGAGATGCTGAATCTTTCCCGGTAAGCCACGACTCGTGGTGACACACAGATTATTAGAAATGGGTTAAACAAATATGTGAGAGTTAGCCAATAAGAGGCTAGAGCTAATGGGCCAGGCAGTATTTCAATGAATACAGTTTCTGTGTAATTATTTCGGGTACGCACCGGGAGCCGGGCGGGACAGAACAAAGGAGCCCTGGGCCGGGAACCAGGCGCTGGTAATGCAACCCGTGTGCCCCTTACTATACTTGGCTCTAGAGGGGATCCCAGGTGTCCACGGGGATGTCCCCAGCTAGGTACTTGGGCAGCAGAGGAGAGGGTGCCTGAACTGGCCTTGTCCCATAGTCACACTGATGAATATCTTGATCATCACCATAGAAATTTCGTCCTATGGATGGAGACAGAGACAGAGACCCACATTCACATCAGAGCAATGGACTGAGCTCCCAAGGTCCAGTCAAAGAGCAGAAGGTGGGAGAAGATGAGCAAGGAAGTCAGGACAGGGAGAGGCTGGTCCACCAACTGAGACAGTGTGCCTGATCTAATGGGAGCTCACCAAATCCAGCTGGACCAGGACTGAATGAGCATATGATCAAACCGGAATCTCTGAATGTGGCTGCCAACGGGGGCTGACTGAGAAGCCAATGATAACGGCACTGGGACCTATCTCTTCTGCATGTATTGGCGTTTTGGGAACCTAGTCTATATGGATGCACACCTTCCTAGGCCGGGATGGAGGGGGGAGGGCCTTGGGCTTCCCACAGGGCAGGGTACCCTGCCCCCTCTTAAGGAAGCAGGGGGAGGGAGGAGGGGGAGTGGGGGAG
>PVIU01014370.1:0-52268 GCA_004026605.1 Ondatra zibethicus
AAGATCAGGAATGAAAAGGGGGACATAACAACAGACACTGAGGAAATTCAGAGAATCATTAGGTCTTACTACAAAAGCCTGTATGCCACAAAATTGGAAAATGTAAAAGAAATGGACAGTTTTTTAGATAAATACCATATACCGAAATTAAATCAAGACCAGGTGAACAATTTAAATAGACCTATAAGTCGTGAGGAAACAGAAGCTGTCATCAAAAACCTCAACTCCTACCCCCAAAAGATACAGGCTAACTTTGGAATGGATGTGAAAACAGGAGCCATCCTTCTGCTGCATACAAGAAATACACCTCAACATCAAAGACAGATATTACCTCAGAGTAAAGGATTAGAAAAAGATTTTTCAAGAAAATGGACCCAAGAAGCAAGTTAGTGTAGCTATTATAATATCTAACAAAATAGATTTCAAATCAAAATTAATCAAAAGAGATGGCGAAGGACACTTCATGCTCACCAAAGGAAAAATCCACCCAGGTGACATTTCAATTCTTAACATCTATTCCCCAAACAAAAGGGCACCCACATTTGTAAAAGAAACATTAATAAAACTTAAATCACACACTGACCTTCACACACCAATAGCAGGAAACTTCAATTCTCCACTATTACCAGTGGACAGATCTTCCAGACAAATACTAAACGGAGAAATACTGGAACAGATGTTATAAACCAAATGGACCTAACAGATATCTATAGAATGTTTCACCCAAACACAAAAGAATATACCGTCTCAGTGCCTCACAGAACTTTCTCCAAAACTGACCACAGACTTAGTCACAGAGCAAATCTCAACAGATATAAGAAAATCAAAATACCTCCATTGTATTCTATCAGACCACCATGGGACTAATGCTGGATATCAACAACAACAGAAACAATAGAAAGACTATTAACTCATGGAAACTGAACAACTCTACTGAAAGACAACTGAATCAAGGCAGAAATAAATTTAAGACTTCCTAGAATTCAATGAAAATGAATGCACAAGATAACCAAACTTTATTGGACACAATGAAAGTGGTGCTCTGAGGAAAATTCATAGCACTGAGTGTCCACATAAAGGAATTGGAGAGAACTCATACTAGCAACTTAATAGCACACTGAAAGCTCTAGAACTAGAAGAAACACACACACAAGAGGAACAGACAGCAAGAAATAAACTGAGGGCTGAAATCAATAAAACAGAAACAATGAGAATAATACAAAGAATCAATGAAACAGAGTTGGTTCTCTGAAGAAATCAACTAGACCAACTAACTAAAAGGCAAAGAGAGAATATCCAAATTAACAACAATCAGAAACCAAAGCGGGGTATAACAACAGACACCACATCAAGGAAATCCAAAGGATCATTAGGTCATATTTTTTAAAATCTGTATTCCACATATTTGGAAAATCTAAAAGAAATGGACAATTTTCTCAATAGATACCACTTACCAAAGTTATAACGTGATCAGATTAACAATTTAAATAGTCCTATAGTCCCAAAGGAAACAGAAGTAGTCATAAAAAGTCTCCCAACCAAAAAAGCCCAGTACCAGACAATGTCAGCACAGAATTCTACCAAACTTTCAAAGAAGAGTTAATGCCAATACTCCTCAAATTATTCCACAAAAGAGAAACAGAAGGAACATTGCCAAATTCATTTTATGAAACCACATCCACCCTGAAATCCAGCCCACAGAAAGACTCAACAAAAAAAGAATTACAGACCAATTTCCCTCATGAACATTGATGTAAAAATAATCAATAAAATACTAGCAAACTGAATCCAAGAACACATCGAAAAGATCATCCATCATAATCAAGCAGCCTTTATCCTAGAGATGCAGGGATGGTTTAACATGTGAAATTCTGTCAATGAAATCCATCATAGAAACAAAGTAAAAAAAAGAAAAAACCACATGATCATCTCATTAGATGCTGAAAAGGCCTTCAACAAAATGCAACACCCCTTCATGATAAGAGTTTTAGAGAAACCAACAATACAAGGAACATACTTAAACATAAAAAAAATGCAACTTATAGTAGCCTATAGCCAACATCAACATAAATGCCAAGAAACTCAAAGCAATTCCACTAAAATCAGGAATAAGACAGGGCTGTCCACGCTCTCTCTCTCCATTCAACTAGAGCAAGAAGTCAACTTAAAGGAGATTAAGGGGATACAAACTGCAAAGAAAGCAGTCAAAGTATCACTATTTGCAGATGATATAACAGTTGCCCATGGGAGAACAGGACCAGGTACAAAACTCATCTTCCAGTTTTCATTAGAATCCATCTAGATTTATACATGAAATTAGTTAGTAGTTTAAAAAACACTACTTAATAACTAACTGATGTTTTAAAAACAAACAAAACAAAAACCAGGGTGCAGGTCAAATGAAACATATTTATGGACCAAATCTGGCTCCAGGTGGCATACCTGAGAACCTCTGCCTTACATGTTTTGTTGGCTTCTTAAGTCCATTCCTCCCTTGCATGTCACCTGACCTGGCTCTAGTACAGACAACTGCCCGTTTGACCTAGAAGTAGACAGTGTTAGTGTTAGGAGTCAGGATGAAGTTAGCATCTCAGGACCAGGGAGTGCTCCTTGCCATGGACTAGTGTGGTAGATCCAGAGGAGTCACAAACTCTCAGGAGCATGACTGAGGAAGTGTACTCTTTTAGATTTAGATCTGAAGTCTAAATAGTTCTACTCCTCTACTTTGCCAGCTATTACCCAATGGAGACTGAATCTTAAACAGGTAAAGATTTTATGTAATTCTCCAGCATAACCTCAGCATATCTCAGGATCATAACAACTAGATTCCTAACACTATCCTTACAATGTAATGGGTGCCCCAAATTTCTCGCCTCTTTCACGTACACGTGAAGGGAACACAGATGGATTAGAGAAGTTGTAACTATCACTCAGCTCATTCTACCCTGAAAACCATTAACATTTCCCAGAAACCAGAAAACGTTTTTGAAAGCAATTTTATGAAAATGTTTACAAAAAGGTGAATTTGTTCTAAACCTTCAAATTACAGGCACAATAGTTCAGAGACTGATGACATTAACTCTAGTCCAGTACATCATACTGCTACTTAGTACCTTACTATCCTCATTGGCAATGAGTATATGACATATTTGATACAGCATAGGTGCTAATGGCTGCTTCTGACAAATGGCAGAAAATACTCTGACCAGGGAGATGGTAAAAGCAAAGCATTGCATTCTGGTTCACTAGTGCTGAGAACATGCAATAGTAACACTAATTTTGGAAATTCTGTAGCTAGGGGCTGCACCAGTCACAAATATGTGTGGGGAGAAAAGCTTATATGAGAGGAAGATAGGTGCTAAGGCTGGGAAGCAAACACAGATCCATCACCAGAAAAGTAAGTGATTTCCCATTTTAACTAACCAAAAATATTAAAATGCACAG
The DNA here is from genome assembly GCA_004026605.1 of Ondatra zibethicus. Lineage (NCBI taxonomy): Eukaryota > Metazoa > Chordata > Mammalia > Rodentia > Cricetidae > Ondatra > Ondatra zibethicus. The sequence continues at coordinate 3,445 of PVIU01014370.1, forward strand.
CATGACTTAGAACGTAGCTTCAAATTTCAATTTAATACTGGAGAACGGTATGCCAACAACTTCCTACTGGAATGATCCTGCAGGACTGAAGCTGTGTTACAGCATATGTAGAAGGTTATTAAATGCTTTATAATGATTATGTTAAAGGTCATATTTCTCATACACATAACCTCACTTACTATTATGAATTAGACATGTACATGAGCAGACAATGGTCTTCTTCCATTAAATGCAAACTGGCTGAAATTACTGCTGAAGTTGCCAGGCTGTAAGAGAAAAGAGATCAAATTAATGAAGATGAGGTTGTATAATCAGTTTATGATACAAATTGTGCTGGGGTCACGGCTGATATCACCAACTCCCACATACCCAAGTACACTTTAAAATGTGACTTTTCTCCTTTTCTAACACAAACTCTAAGTCAAGTTGTTTCTTACTTCTCTTCCATTCCAATTTGATCATGACACCCACTGCAGAAACATCTGAGCGCTGACTCTCTACTGCCAGAGGGACAGAGACCCACCTCCTTGGCAGGGCATTTTTGGCTCTCCTAAGTTTCGCCAATACTTCAAATCCAGGAGTTTTCAATCTTAGCTGATATCAAAACTAGTAGGGGAGCTTTAAAAGATAAACAGGTTGATAACCCATGCCTCAGAGAGTATTTAACAGTTCTGAGGTAAGATTCCGAGACTTGCAGCTTTAAGAAATCTGGATGGCACTTCTGAATTGCCAAGACTGAAGCACTTAATTAATTTTCCCACCTACTATTCTACCCAGACAGTGGTGGCAGCTTGTTTGCCTCTAGCCCTCTATTCAGGCAGACTATCCCCTAGACAATCATTTCTTCCCTAACTCTAGTTACAGCTCCTCCATTCTTCTGAAACTCAGTGAACCTCCAGCACTATCTTTAGAAACATGGCAATCACAATGGCATTACCATTCTGAGCATCCTAAACCCACTAATTTCCTCTGTAAAAATTGTTATGGCAATGACACTTTTACTGAGGATGCTTCTCTAACACCTTGAGCCCTGTATTTCAGGCCCCTAGGGGAAGGTAAACTTTCTCTAGCATCTTTTGTTCACACTTCCTAGCCTCTAGCTTTAACAGTATTAAGCATAAATCAGGTACTCATGTGTGCAACACTTAATGATCACTGAATAAATTATATTCTCTTAAATTTATACAGAGATTTTTCTTAGTCTGACAAGCTAGGCTGTCACCTTTCAGGGCTGTGTATGCACACAGTGACATGTTGTTCACTAGAAGCATCATTATGCCCATGTAGAAATGATAATCACTTGTTCACAAAACCTGACGTGGTGTCAAATATCTATTAATGTGTTTTCCCTATAGACAGAATGATTTCCATGTTTATATATTCCCCATGCATATGTATTATGCTATGTGTGGATGAGCTTTAGAAAGGATAGTAAAACAGCTCTTCACCTCTCTACATCTGCTTCAAACGGCCCTCCCAAGCAAAGGGACAGCTGAGCCCATCCTAATCCACCATGGGGAGGACCAACCAGAGTGCTTCTCCTTCAGTGTAAAGAAGTGATCCCTTAACACATGTGCTTAACCATGTCCTAATATGTGGTGACCCCCAAGTTATTTCATTGCTACTTTAGATCTATAATTTTATTACTCCTATGAATTATGGTGTAAGTATCTGATATGCAGGATATCTGATATGCAATCCCTATCAAAGGGTCATTCAACCCCCAAGAGGTTGTGCCATAAGTTGAGACCCAGTGGTTTAGAGTGTCAAGAGCTGCACAGGAAGAAGAGGAGCCAGCAGCATGACTACCAGAGCTCCAGCTTAGCCCATAAAGCTCACGACGCATCTCTAGAGCCTTCTAGACACAGGGGTACAGCTTCTCCACAAAACAGCATAATACATGGCAGCTGCCTGGAGTTGAAACAGCATTGTTGCTTTTGGGTTAAACAGTCCTGGGAGTGCTGGCTGAGAGACTAACCACTATTTATAACATTGCTTTTGTGGGAAAATGTTTTCTACATTCCAAACAACAGGTCAGACACAAACTTCTGCAATAAAGATTATTTCTGAGACTGGAACTGACTGTATCTTGTTAACTGCACTATGTTCAGTATTTTCCTAGGCAGCCAGAAGAGTATAACAAGAATAACATGGGTCAGAAGCATCCATGAGAATGAACGCCAGCGGGCAAGATGGGAAGAAATCCAGTACATTCTTAGTTTGCTAAATGAGTATTAATGAACACTATTAAAGGCTATGCTATGCGGGAAAGAAAAATTAGGAAGGATTTTGATTTGTAACCTTAACCTAGGATGGGAGATAGCAGATATAAACTTCATATACACACAAAAAGCTACATGGTAAAGCACAGGAATACAAACAAACATTAGATATAGGCAGCTAAAACTTCATAAAGGTTTTACCTGGTATGGCTGCTTGAATACTGGCCCTCTCCCCAAGGCTCATGTATTTGAATAGTAGGACCCTAGTTGGTGCCACTGTTTGGGGAGATCTAGGAGGTGTGGCCTTGCTGGAAGATGTATGTCACCAGGAACAGGCTCTGAGGTTTCAAAGCCTCACTATTCTCAGTGTGTTCTCCATCTCCCCACCCCCTATCTTCTGCTCTTTCTCTCTCTACTTTATGCTTGTGGTTCAAGCACAAAGCTTCCTGCTCCAACTTCCACACCTGCCTAGTGCTTCCACCTTGCTGCATAGACTCTGACCCTCTGGGACTATAAGTCAAAACTAACTATTTCTTGCACAAGCTGTCTTCATTATGATGTTTTATCACAAAACAAAATTAATATGCATGGGATTTAAGACTTAAAGGAAGCAGCAAGCTTGGTTTAGCAGAAACCACCACAGGCATCAGAAGATCACAAATATTATATATTAAAAACAGCACCATGGATTTAAGAAGTTATTGACCTACCAAGAGAGGTTTCACATACAAGAGAAGTAAAAGGTGCTCTGAGAAATGTGAAAGTCACAAACTGGCAAATGTGTCAGTCACCTTTATTCTTTGCTCTTAAGTCTGTCTTGAGCTATAGCTAAGACTTACATGAAGTAAGCAAGTGTCTTCTAACTTCCAAAACATTCATATTGGATGATGCATGACATTCATCTCTATCTGAAAGCAAATGTAATGGAAGCATTAAAACAGAAAGAATTGATAGGTGCCTTACAGAAACTAATTAGATGGTTGCACCTGAAAAGTAATAAAAATTATATGAAGCACTATAAAATTGACATTCGTCATACTATGAGTCGTTTAAGAACCGAAAATAAAACCCTAAACCCTGCTCAGAGAGTTTGAAAAGTGAGATATATAATATTCCTCTTCATTTATTTCACTTCAGAATAATAAAACTTTGAGGAAATGTTATTTAATATTGAAGCACGCTCTAAAGAGAAGCACTGGAGCTCTAGTCACTGTCCTGGTGAACACGGCGACACCAGGCTGACTAAGAGGAAGTTCCCATTTTCAAGAATCTCACAAACCTCCAGACAGACAAGCAGGAAAAGAGTCACTGAGGTAGGTCAGTCAGTGCTACAAATAATACAAGGCTTCTGGGACTTTAATTTCTACAAGAAAATGCGGGAAGGCTCTGCATTCTGGGAAGAAGATAGAGGTGGGCAACAGGAGGTTGACAGGCAGTTAACGTGGTGGGGTGGATTTAGGTTGAGGTAGTTAAGGAGTTAAATACTAGATTTAGCACATGCAGCTTCAATTTATACCTAAAATAAGCCACGAAAGTTTTTTTTAGCTAAAATCACACTAAATTTTATATTTTAAAAGCATAGCTATTGGGCTGGAAAGACCGTTCAGTGGATAAGAAAATGCATTGCACACACGAGTCTGGATCACAGCACTCATGTAAAAAGCTGACATAGGCATACAGTTCTGCCTACAACTGCAGCATGAGGGCAGACAAAGGCAGCTCTGGCATTGGAGTCAAGAGGATTGCCTGGGCTTGTGACTCTAGTACAGTGGCTATAGTACCTCCAGATTCAGTAAGACCCTGGCATAAAGGAACAAGGTAGAGAATGATAGAATAGAACACCTGATGTCTTCCCCTGGCTTTCACACATGTGCGACAGGCACTCACACATACCCCTACATGACACGCATACATAAACACATGCTCTCTAAATGAATGTGATTATTTATATACTAGCATACGGACAAGATACTATGAGAGGACTCTGTGAGCAAGAAATCCCTTTTGTTACTGTAGTAACCAAGATGAGAAGAAATTGGCACAACTGCAACAGAAGTAAAATATTTTTAAAAACTCACTGATGATGATGTCCTTCAGAGTGGGAGCTAGATTAATGACCCCATCAATCACCCCAGCCTAACAACTACAGCCATTATCAACCTTATCACACAGTGACAAACACAGGTGATCTGGACTGTAATAGACCATCTTTCTAATCAGAGGCATGGTGTAGGAGGTCCTTCTGTATTTGTGTTGCTTTCATTGGTTGAATGGAGAAACTGTCTTGGCCTTTTGATAGGGTGGAACTTAGATAGGCAGGGAAAAGAGAACTGAATGCTGAGAGAAAGAAGGCAGGCAGAGAGAGCCACCATGGAGTAGCCAGAGTCAGACATGCTGAATCTTTCCCAGTCAGCCACGACCTTGTGGTGTTACACAGATTGGTAGAAATAGCTTAGATCAGATGTGAGAGTTGGCCAAAAAGAGGCTAGATATAATGGGCCAGGCAGTAATTTAATTAATACAATTTCTGTGTGGTTATTTCGGGGGTTAAGCTAGCTGGGTGGTGGGATGCAGCCCACTCCTCCACATACTACAGAGGCATTTACTGTAACCTTAAGAAATCTGTTCCAGAACATCAGAGCCCAATCTGTGACCAACAGACACACCACACTCATCTGTCTGAAAGGTCAACTTCAGAATGGTCTCTATGACTATTTGCACTGCTGTGAGTTGGAGTCTGCTCATCTCTAAATGGTTTATTTATGTAAGGATGGAATCCCACACAAGACTGCTATCTACCAATGAAAGAAAGGCAACAAAAAGGGGGGCTGCCCTGTTTTGTCTCCTCATGGAAGAAAGTAGACTGAGATAAACTCAATGATCACTTGAGATCCTAGAAATTTCAGAAAGATGGTGGAAGAAAATAAGTTTCTAAAAATTGGGAGATTTAGAAGAAAGAAATGCAATTAGTAAACTATACTATTTATGATTATCACTTAAAATCCTTTCTCATGGCTGATATTCAAATTTAAAAATTATTAAGCTACATTTTAAAGTTATTTTTGATTACCTAATAACAAATGGTCAGCCCTGAAAACATGCATAGGAGTAGCAGGCTACTGGTTACTGAGCAGGTTGTATATAGGAAAAAAAGTGTGTGTGTGTAAAACAACAATTAATTTAAAAGAGGCTATGATTTTGAAAAAGAGCAAGGAGAGGTTTATGGATAGGTTTGGAGAAAGGAAAGGTAAGGGAAAAAGATATAATTATATTATAATCTCAATAAATAATTTAAAAATATATAGTTCTCTTGAGATAATATTTTAAACAGCTGCTCAGGGTCTAGCAAATGTTCCTCTCAGAATAACTTCTCTATGTAATTAATGGTAGTGAATGAAGAGATGCATGGCTGATCAATGTGCTGAGAAAAGTGACAACTGATGTTCAGCCCCCAACAGGACTCCAAGACTCAGGGAATATCTAGGAAGAAGGGGCAGAAAGAATGTAAGAGCTGAATGATGGTGAGAAGGGCTATGGGATGCTATCTTGTAGGCACAACGCAGTCAATGTAATCATGACATCACAGCAGCTTCAGCTGATTGCAATAGGCCTGCACAAGACTAGGCCTTAATACTCAATTTGGACACGGGAGAGGTTCATGGAGCCCTACCCTACCTGATGAACTACTGGTTACTGATGGGTTCTGGAAGAAGGGTGCCATTATCTTTAGTTGTCTACTCACTAGTGGGCTTACTCAGCTTCAGTGGACAGCTCAACTCCACCCATTATGATGGCTATTCTTGGTGGCCAACTTGACTCCATCTAGAAATTATCTAAAAGCCAAATGGTTGGGCACACCTGTGAGGGATTTTTTTCTTAATTAAATCATTTGAAGTTGGATGACCCATTTCTAATCCAGATCTTTGAAGTGAGACGATATACCCTTAATCCAGATCTTTTGCGATGGGAAAATCTACCTTTAATCTGGGCCATACCTTCTGCTGATAGCATATATAAGGGCATGGAAGAAGGACAATTGTTCTCTCTTTGCAAGCTTGCTCTCTCTCTTGCTAAACTGCCCATTCTTTCAATGGTGTTAGAGTTCACTTCTTTGGGATTCTGGCAGATACTGAAGACCAGCTGAGACATTGAGGCTTGCAGACTGAACAACTACTAGATTCTTTTTTTTTTTTTTCGGTTTTTCGAGACAGGGTTTCTCTGTAGCTTTGGAGCCTACCCTGGAACTAGCTCTTGTAGACCAGGATGGTCTCGAATTTACAGAGATCCGCCTGCCTCTGCCTCCCAAGTGCTGGGATTAAAGGCGTGCACCACCACCTCCCGGCACAACTACTGGATTCTTAGAACTCCAGTTCTAAGACAGTAGATAGCCTGTCAGACTAGCTGGACAACAGCCTATAAGCCATTCAAATAAATAAATCTTTGTGTGTTTGTGTGTGTGTGCGTGTGTGTACACATTCTGTAAGTTCTGTTCCTCTAAAGAATCCTGACTAATACCCATGATAACACCACTGACCCCAGTTAAACTCAGTGAGTCACAAAACAAAACAAAACAAACAAACAAACAAAAACCTTGAATAGCAGAAAGGGAATTACAGAGAGGGGTGAAGTATTTAAGGGGATCTAGAGAGGCTGGGTGATGTAATCACAGTGTACTAAATACATCTATGAACTCTGTCAAAGAACAAATTCAATAAGTTATGTAAGAACAAACAAACATCCCCAAAGGACCTAACAGTAGCCAGCACTAACCAATTCTTTAGAAATGGCTGTGAACTTGTGAAGGAGTGCCTGCTGGATTCCAGCCACAGACACAGTAAGATACACCTGCTCTCCGTACCCATGATGAACATCCAAGGAGGGAAGAGGACAGTGCATTGACAGCAGCCATTAAGTATCTGTAAGATACCAGGGTGGCACAGTGTAAGACAGAAATTTTATCAATTAGGTTTCCTTTACTCCACATGAAAAATTTATTTCAGACACAGTTATTTACAAATTTTTGTGTTTTCTACACAAAGTGAGTTTACTGATGACAGAGAAGAAGCTAGTACTTATAAAAGTTTTAAGTAAGTAATCTTTTAAAAGTAAGATTTTTCTTTTACGTTTTAATCTTAAGGTCACAAAAGGAGTTTAAAGGAAAAAACATATAGAAACAGTAAAACAAAACAAAACAAATAAAAAAAAAAACCCTGTCTCTCTGCTGTCTCCTACCACCTCAACCTGCCCCTCTGTTCCCCTGGTGATAACTTTTCATATGTAGGCTAACGCTGACCATTGAGAGCAATATGACAACAAGTCAGTGACACTGTGTGCATGCAAACATGTGCAGTGTGTGTGAGACACTTCAAAACCTGCTCTGCACGAGATTTTTAATAAGCATTTCTAAAGAAGAGAGGAGAGAAATTAGAAGGATAGAGTGGGTGTGTCCAAGCTCGAATGCAGGAAATCTGGGCTATAAAAAAAAAAAAAGCACACTATGATTACTTTCAAACCCCCTAAAATTAGCCAACAAACCCTTTAATCATGGAATACCAACTGACATCTTGAAAGACTCCAGATCATTACAAAATAGTGTGGGAAGTTAAATGGCTCATATCTCACTGGCAGCAACACATGCAATTGGACAATGGGCATATCCAGCAGCAGGCACAGGGTATGTAAACTTGCTCCTGGCAGCAGACCTAGAAACCAAAGCAGTAGATGGTCCAAGTGTGTTAGTGCTGAGAGCCAGGTGTGGTCTCTGTGCTGCTGTCCCTGTGACCAAGTAATGGAAACATCCATTTGCAAAGTCTGATGCTAAAATTAAACGCACTGGGTATGTTTTCTTTTTTCAAGTACATACAATCAAGGGTTTCAAGAGAAAAGATTAAATTTCTTTTACAAAAGCAAAAAGTACAGCTAAATATTTAGTGAGATTAATACAAGAATTGCTTGTTATAAAAGAATCAGAAGTGAATAAAATTCATAGGGAATTACATTTATAATGACTTCAGCTCCATATATATGCAAAAGCCGTGAATTTGGAAATACTTCTTTTTATGGTAAAATTCAAATCAAGACATCACTCAGCTGTGTGCAGCTGATCTTACTAGTGAGGTTAGATGGGCCATTACATAATCATAAATTCTACTTCCCAATATTTCCTAGCTTTCTGCGGCAATGTTAAACTGGGAAGGAGAACGTGAGATGGATTTTCAACTGAACCCATTCTGAGGTAGCTAAAGGAGCTATGTCATGGGCAGAGGCTTCTCTGAATTCTATTGCAGAACAAAGAGCAAGTAAGTTGAGATGGAGAGAAGTCTAGCAGGGAGCAGGGAACGTGCTTATAAATGGTCTCCCCGCTTCTTTACAACTAGACCACAACTGTCTGTTCAATGTCATATTCGCACTTCCTCTACAAATATTTCACCACTCCTTCATCCCAGTCCAAAAGACTTTACTCCCTCAGCCTCTCACTCTGCAAGCAATCAGACCTGATTTACTTTAGGTTAGTCACCTTTAGACTGGACCATCTACTGAAAGGTCTAAGGAACCTTAGATGGAGGAGTAAGATTTCTCACATTCTTGGGGACACCACACTGGGAGGCACAGTGCTCACATTAGCGTTCAGACAATACCTGCTGGTTTACTGGTATTGCTATTCAGTGCTTTCCCTAGAAACAGTTCATCCTTGGGAGAAATTTGTGCTTTCTGTTGTGAAAACGGTGAATTCGTTCATAGCTTGGGAAACATTCATAGGCTGTATCTGAAGTAACTGTTCACTATATCCTTGTTTCATTTTGTTTTCTGTGATAGAGAGGGCAGTATCCTGACTAGGCCAGCAAACTAGAGACCACCTAACAACTTTGGGTACAGAATATTGGGATAAAATTAACTGTTTCATGGCAAAAGGATTCTGGGCAGTATCTACCGTCTGAAGCTAACAAAGGGTGAGAGCAGCAGATATAAAACTATACATAAATATGCACATATGGATCAAAAAATCTACAAAAAGCACCTGGCAATGGTAGTGCACACCTTTCATCCCAGCACTTGAGAGGCAGAAGCAGGTGGATCTCTGTGAGTTCGACGCCAGCCTGGTCACCAGAGCAAGTTCCAGGATAAGTTCTAAGGCTACAGAGAAACCCTGTCTTGAAAAACAAGAAAAAAAAAAAAAAAGAATCTACACAAAGCAATTTACAGTATCATCCATTCAAAAACTGTTCCTGATATCTATTATGTAACAGCTTTATATTATACCATAGAACTAAAGACAAATGAGAAACATCAAGCATGCTTGTTGACTCCTCGAGAACCCAAACATAATAAATCTAAAGACTTATCCACCCACATTCACATAAAACTGCATCGCTTGTGGGTAAATTGTATTACAAACAGTTTATCACATTGTAAACAGCTGATTTTGCCAAAGTGACAACAAACTGACATCATTCTAGAAATTCCTTTGCTTTAACTTCTGTCCTCAGGTCCTTTGGCTCCACGATGCTAAAAGAGAACAAAGGTCTGCTATAAGCAGTGGGAGCCAGTATGCCGAGAGAGCTATGCCCTAGTGAAAGCTGAGATGGGGCAGAATGGTCACAGGTGCATGCTGCCCTGCGGACACATTTAAGACTTCGTGGCATTAAATTTCTTCTAAAGCTTAACAGAGAAAGGCAAAGATAGAAAACATTTTCCAGATACAGAAGTACATGTATTTATACATAGAATCAAAATGGGCTGCTGTATACTCTTAAAACTAGAAAGACAGAAGGAAGTGAGTACCTGCTCTTCTGAACTGTCAAAAAATTAGGAGTGTTGCCACTTTGTATCTGATGCAACTTCCGATGACTGACTGGAAAACTGGCTAAAAGTGTGATGGAAAGGTCAAATGTGCTCCTTTAAACTGAAACCCATTTCTCTAGGGTGGCTTTAGGAGGAAGAATGTCGGATCTAAAAGACAATGTATTTGCATTCAAACATAAAGATTCTAGATCAAGACAGGCTGAACTACCTACAGAATTACTCTGACAACAAACAGTTGTTAGATACCAACTTTAAAAACTAGTATGTTACTGTTCTGTTGTTTAAATTAAAGGCTTCTTTCTGGGACTGCAAAGCAGGGAGCGTGGCCCATCTCATGGAGAAAGGGATTGCTACTCTTGAAACAGGAGGTTGCTCGCCTACATAATCACCTGGGACAAACTTGGCCAGCACAAGCAGGCAAGAAGGTTAAAGGAGCCTGGGAACATTTAACATCATGAAGGAGTTACAGCTCAGGAAGATCAGAGGGAGCTGCACAGGAAATGTGAATAGTAACCCTTTTCTATCTTTGAGCTTCCTCCTGTTGCCTGTGATAAATGGAGTCCTACTGCTTGAACATACACAAGCCAGGATCAGAGTGGACAGGAAAGAGAAGGAGGCATTCTATCCACACACACGAGAGAGCAGAGCGTAAATCTACAATGACATGATGACATGGTGCTGCTCTAGAAAACAGACATTGGCTTCTAATTCTAACTGCCACATATGTGCTGTATCACTGCCTTACCCAAGAGAAATGAGAAGAGTGGGTGCGAAGGGAGGGATGGGATAGCTGGCAGGCTCATCACAAGTGGGGAACATGGAACCTGAAAACTAACCAACAAATAGGCCTCCACCCTGGCTGACAGTTAAACATCTTGTTGCCACTCAGTCTTCAGGGAGAGCACTCTTTCCATAATAAATAATAAGAAATCCAATCAGACTATTTTATTCCATCCTTTATCTACTCTATGTAAAAGTTTCTTCAATATTCTAAGCCAGAAGCTTGACAATTCCATTGGTTATAAACCATTTTAAAGAGTAGCTTAGCTAAAAAAGTTGAAACATTTCTGGCTAATTTGAGAAAGCAGATGAGACTGTGCAGGTCTTAGGTACCATTATAAGGTCCTAGTTGGGATTTCTTGCTAATGTATCTGCTTTTGGCAAAGAGGAAGTGCTCAGTTTAAATGAACAGATGCAACTGAAAGATAATAATTAAACATAACATGCACAAACACACACATTCTTCAGATGGTGGGGGCATTTGTTGGTGGGGGGAAAGGCTCTTTCCAAATGGATATGCTTAAATATCAAATGGAACTCCACAGGTCCCTCTGAAAGAAATCTCACTTTCCCCACTGGTTTAACTTTAGGACAGATGATCTCCTATGAAAATCATGCAAACCAAACCAAACCTGAAAGTGAATATGGAGATGACAAGGCATTACCAAGGAGAGTCGCAAGAACAATCCAGAAGAATCGAGATTAAAGCCTTCTTCAAGGCCCACAGTTTTGTTTTGTTTTTTTCCACTAATTACTTGCATCCATATTTTTTCACACAATAAATGGCACAGTGAGATTGAAAGTAGCAGGTGAGGTAGAAATGGAAGGCTTCTCAGTTGCTTTGAACAACTGTCAGTTTCTTTAGTAATGGCTCTCAGACGCATGATTTCAGAAACATAACCAAGGCAACGGCACTCATGCTTTCCCCGCAGGTTCTCTTAGCAACGCATCCATGGGGCCTCAACCCGGTCACAGGATAAAGTGAATACTACTACTATCACTTGGATAAAGCACTATAACAAGTCTTTTTCAAGTCTGTCATTGGTTAAACAACAGACAGGAGTTAGACATTTGATAGCTAGCCCACTCACTGAAAATCTTTATCATGGAATGTTAAAATATCCTCAGCCAAACTCCCCAAACCAAGTACATATAAGCACTTTTTGTCTACCTAATACCACTCCCTCCCAACAGTTCCTAGAACAATTCTGAGATCCCTCTGTAGCAATGCTTCTCTCTTTACACCAGTATGACTAAGTCCCACAACAAAGGCACCTTCAGAAACAAACATCCTTCAAACTAGCTTTATATTTACTACAGCTGTCTCCAAAATAAGGCTACCATCCCAGGCACAGGCTTCTAAGCTATCATCTCTGAGGAAATGTCCAGGGTTGTATCCCTCCCCAGAATGAGGTGTGCTGCCACCTCATTCCTGAAACACAGCCTTCCTGTCTCCAGCCTGTGGCACCACACACACTGGACTCCATGGAACCTGACAAAGGCCAGAAATATACAAGTAACAAAAAACTCTCTTCTTACCAACTTTTTGTTTTTTAAGACAGGGTTTTTCTGTGTTGCTTTGGAGCCAGTCCTGGAACTAGCTCTTGTACACCAGGCTGGCTCGAACTCACAGAGATCCACCTGCCTCTGCCTCCCAAAGTGCTGGGATTAAAGGCATGTACCACCACCGCCCGGCCTGTTACCAACTTCTAAAAGGCATTTAAAAAAGAAAACTTTAATTAGAATATGCAATATCAGGTTTCATTATAGCATTCCAAAGAAAATATTTTATTTATTCCTTTCCCCATCCCAGATCCACACTCAACCCCTTAAGCTTCCTTTCAGCTTTCATGTCACCTTATAAAAAAGCATCCTAAAATTTTAGTCTTAAGATGCAAAGTTTCCAGCATTACTAATGTAGTATTATAAAGAAAAAGGGAGATGAAGGTGGAATTTCACATCTCGAGGTTTTTGGTTTTGTTGGTATTTTTGTTTTTGTTGGTGTTGGTGTTTTGCTTATTGTTGTTTCTTTTTCAAGACAGGATTTTTGTGTATAACTTTGGAGCCTGTCCTGGAACTCTCTCTGTGGACCAGTTATCTCAAGGTTTTTATGCAGCTTATGAGACTAAACTCTATGAAGAAGGCTAAATGTCTTGCCCTAATACATAGGGACCACCATGCAGTAGATACCAGATGCTACTTGCTACTAGTGATATCTAGAGTAGGAAAATCAAAACAGGACAAAAGGTCTTATTAAATGAAGCAGCAACTGACACCATTTATTTAAAACAAAACTGCTATTCCATGTACAGTGTGCATGCATGTGTATACAGGTGTTACATGATTTGAAAGAATAAATGACAAAATGACCTTGGGAAGATGAAAGGGTCATGCAAGGGAACTTTGGTCTAATCTATAATGCTTTTTTAAAAAAGCAAAAGCATTTTATCTTTTTAAAAGGAAGTATCTTATACACTTTTGGTTTCATTATTAGTCTCAGTCTTACATTTTAACAACATCTACTTGCTTGTTGATGGATCTTTTTTAGCCATGCCATTCACAGTTGTTACACAACACTCACCATCTTCTTAGTGGCCTCCCTAGTACTGTACTAACAATACCCACTTGTACCAGAAAGGGTCATACCCACAATTTTATGAAGTTTTAAAACCACTGGACACATTTAATCAAGGAAGAGGAGGGTTTCAAAGTCCAGGAAACCATAAATCAAAATAGTTCTATATAAAAAGATTGCGTTTTCCCTTTAAGTTGTGTGTGTGTTTGTGTTTACATTTAATAAGCCACACACAGAAAGTCAAATAAGACTTGATTAAAAAAAAAGCCAAAAGATGTCTACTTAAAATCACCTAACAATCTGAATGTCCTGAAGGTTGCTGTAATGAAAACTCTCTTCTCTTAGGCTCTTCCTAACTTCTTAACTTGGCTGCATCATATCGGTACCACTTTTAAAAATTCTAACTTTCCTCCTTGCTCCAGGCCACAACTGACTTTTCATCCCATTCCTTTTCCTTCAGATCATCTAGATCTAGGCTCATAAAGCAGGGACAAATCAGGCCACCAAAGCACAAATTATCTCCCTAAAAGCAACCAGGAGTGGGACTTCTAGGGTTCAGATATGGACATAAGCTGGGCACAGTGCTATCTCAAGGGTGATACTGGCAGAGACACCCCAGAAACAAGTCCACAGATTTATGAAGTACCTGGTACTGCTTCTCAGATAATCCACTCCATCATCTGACAACCCAAACACATTCTAGACCTAATACTTCACTATAGAAAATATCAAATGCAAACTTTTAATCCAAATCTTTTTCTATTTATTTTTCTAGTCTAATGTGAAAAGAAACAGCACGAAGGTGGGCAATAAAAAAGGAAAACAATGATCTTTTGACGGTATAACACAGGAACAGATTAAGAAACTACTGAGGACTAGTAAGGTACAAGAATACATTTTAACGACTTTCTTAAAGCTTATTTTAACATCTATTTGGAAAAACTAGCAATTTATTTAAAATAGTAACGACATTAGAGTTTCATAATCTTTATACCCATAGAAAAAGCAATGAAAAAATAATTATCAAAATTACAATGTAATAACTCTCTGGGATTAAAACCTCAGATCATATCAAGGAAAAACAAAAAGTAAAATTCTTAAACATTTACAAAAATTAAAAGGCAGTCATCTGATCCTCCTTTTTTTCATTTATTTTTACTTTTTGGCACAGGGATATAAGCAGTTCAGGGCCTTAAGAACAATCCCAATCTCATATGATTCTTGACTGTTAAATTAAAAATTTTAAGCTGCATTAAGCAAAGCTAAAACTTAAAAAAATTAATAAAAAACCCTCAAACACAATGGAAACAAAAATTAAAAAAAATTTTTACTTGTTTAGTTGTGTTTCTTGTTCATCTGAATGAGCACCAAGTGCACACATGTAGACACATGTGGCCATAGCAGCCACTGGATAGAGGCAGTTGTAAGCTGCCTGATGTGGGTGCTGGGACCAAACCCAGGTCCTCTACAAGAGCACCAAGGCACTGCAGTCCTGGAAACAAGGATTTAAGTATTCTTGCTGGCATACTGACACACTGTAGTAACTACAGCACCCAGGAAGCTGATGCAGAAGTACTGTGAGTCTGAGTCCACCCTATCACACAAGCAGACAACCCTATCAAATGCAGCAGGCCACAAACAAAATGAAAGTGATATGAAAATGGGAGCACAATCTGTTAGGATGAAGGGGTTTGGTGGAAAGGGGAAAGGGATTAAAAATGATAAGGAGGAATGAAGTAGGAGGCCGCCTGTGCGTTTCCCAGCCGCCCAGACTCAAAATAACTACTCAGAAATTATATTATTTGGCCAATAGCTTAAACACATTTCTAGCTAACTCTTGAATCCTAAACTAACCCATCTCCACTAATCTGTGTATTGCCACGTGACTGTGGCTTACCAGGTAAAGATCCGTCGGGCATCTGTCTCTGGCAGGGCTACATGGTGCCTCCTGATTCTGCCTACTCTATATATTCTTTCCAAGACTGGCTATATTCTGTTAAGCCATTGGCTGAAAGCAGCTTCTTTATTCATTAACTAATAAAAGCAACACATATACAGAAGGACTTCCTACACAATTTCCCTTTTTGTGTTTATATAAAAGGGAAAGTTTTAAATTTAACATAGTAAAATTACATATAACAGGTATCAAGTAAAAATTATAGTTACAATATTTATATCTACTTTATCTTTTATCATAACTAAGGAAAACTATAACTATCCATCAAAGACTTCAGAAGGATATAATACTACCTAAGTAAACAGGAAGTGCATTGTTAAGCAACTTCCAAAACTCTAGAATTGACAGAGATATC
Source organism: Ondatra zibethicus (assembly GCA_004026605.1). Lineage (NCBI taxonomy): Eukaryota > Metazoa > Chordata > Mammalia > Rodentia > Cricetidae > Ondatra > Ondatra zibethicus. Next base: position 19,137 of record PVIU01014370.1, read on the forward strand.
TCACTGCCCGGACAGTCACCCAAAGTTCTTCTTTATTGTTGGGGCATCCAATCTTCCGCCCACAGGTCCACTGTATTCAGCAGACTTTTCCATGCAGCAGGAAATTTGAAGATCAGTTCTGACTTATAATGGTAAAGTCTATCAGTTGCCTTCTTCTGTGTCCTGCAGAATGTCTGGCAGACTCTTTCATGAAGCAGGAACCATAAAGGACTGTCTTACCTTCTGTAGGCAACTTCAGCAGTCATTTTTCTGTGGGTTCTGCATGTCCAGTTCATACAGTATAACATCAAGCAGATCAGGCAAGAGCAGTTTCTTGCCCAAATGGCTAACAAACTCCATGAGGAGCTTCTTTAATGCCCACCTTCCTCTTGAAGTAATTGGTGCTGTCAGGAGCAGATATGTCTCATGTCATGAAAAGTCCTAAATTATTAAAACATTTTAAATGATATATTCTAAAGGTCTCTGAAAGATTTGAAGAATACTTATCTAACTGAAATATATCTCTATATATCTAGAAAACCTAACACAACTATTATAGATGATTATCTATTAACCTATATTTCTTAATTATATATTACATTTTTAAATGAGCTGCACAAACACAATACCTTAATCAAGAGCAGAAATATGTATATAACTAAATTGACCTTAAATTTGTATCAATAAACCAAGATACACACCAATGCAAATCTCTATAGCATATCCCCCTTTAAATGTAAGCAAACATTTATAAACAATATTTGGGGAATTTGGGCATAGTTCTCTTCAAACTACTTCCTGCTGTTTATTGGATGAAGTATTTTTAGGGGTGTTCACAGTGATCTTTTTGGAGGGGGTGTTTTGGTCCATCAAACCACATTAGTCTGGAATTAATCCACAGGTTCTCATCTTCTGTGGAAACAAAAGCAGAACCTCTTTTCCAAAGCAACAAATCCTTAGACCCAAACTTTGGAATCAAACACCTTTAAAATATATAGGTTGGTTTAGCTTGGTAGCCTATGCAATGAAAAGTCTCTCTGTACTTAGCTCCTTCACAGTCAAAAAATTCAAAGAAAACACAACAATATACATAATCCAGACTCTTTGTTATATTCCATCTTTATGTGACTTATTTTTCTCTTATTACTTTTTCTACAAATTTAATATTTATTTTATTATCTTTACCCCTTTAATCTATAACTGTCTGCACTCTTTTATATTACATTTTTTGTCAACAGAGGAAGAATATGATCAAAGTACATTGTATATATGCAGTAAAATTGTAAAAGAAAAATAAAAACAAGTCCCCAACACATCGCTTCTTATTTGTGTATTTAACGACTTTTAACTTTAGTCCCCATTAAACCAATATAATTATTAAGAGAAAAAAACAGTAGGTTTTCTTTTTAGGGACAATGAGAAAAGGTAACAGGTAGTGATGTTTCCTGTTAAGCTGTAAAAACTGAAAATGTTAATAATTTTAATAATTATATCTACCAGATATATAATCTCACTGTTAAAAATAGAAAAATTTCAGATACCTAACAGTAAAAGAAATGTAGTCTTCAAACCCATCATTCAGAGGATGATAAATTATAGGCCCTGAGCAGTCAATATAAACGCCAGTGGTACAAGGTTAGAGGTTATAATGATGAGGGTATGGAGTAGAATAATGGTGAACTTAGCTGCTTAAAAATGGACTTGAACTACCTAAGAACAAAAAGGCCAGCACTGCTGGAGAAGAGTAATCAGCAAGGCAGAGTAATGTAAGAGACTGACAGGGAGGGCTGTGACTTTGAATTAAGCATGATGCTGGATGGTGTGGGTGCATTCTGGAAAGGTCAATGTCAGGAACTGTTTACACACCTGTACCATTCTGGCTCCCAACCAAGTGCCTAAGACTGCATGTCTGCATCCCACCTGTCAGAAGTGCACCCAAACCATTCCTTGTATCCTAATTTCTAAATCCAAGTCCCAAGCTGACTAAGAGCTTCTGTGGTCTCACAATGACAGGGTCACAGGGTAAGCACGTCTCTAGAGCTGTGTTAGAAGTTCATGGCATATACTCAGCAAGCAAGTATTTGGCAATTGGTGGAAACAAGAATAACTAAAATGCTGGGGTATTATAGATTGAAACAAGAACAGGAGACCTTACTCAGGCTGAGCACCCAAAGACAATCTGCTCTGGATCATTCAATGTGAGCAACCACTTGCTTAAGAAAAGGTGAAGTTAATTGAAGTTTGCCATGTGTCAGCATATCCCAGAAGCTGTATCAGCACAAATCAAACTGTGGGTAATACACAAAGGGCCCTTGTTCTTCTGCCTGAAGTTTCAAGAACAGTCTTGAGGATAGTCTTACATCTGTCACACTTCAAGCCTGATATGTGAAGGGGGCTTCAATTTATCTCAGAGCTGTGGTGAGATAAAATAAACTAATAAACATAAATGCCTGGTAACCGGAAATATATATCAGCTACCTCATTTAAACTTTGATGATCACAAAATGACAGCCAGCTGAATGGTGAGCAAATCCCCAAAGCAACATCTTTTAATGCTCTTTGGTTGGTTGGGTTGTGTGAACTATTACATAATTAATGAAATTTGGAGTTGACCTGGAAAAAAAAATAACAAAACTCCTTTTTTCTAAACTTTCAGCAAATGATTAGAACAATAATGGTTTATAGTCAAGAAATAAAGTTGTAAATTCTATTAGCATGAGATTAGTAACACCATCTATGGATAAAGACTATCAAGAAAAAGAAAACTCTAAAACCTGACAATTTACTATAGCCCTATTGTTTTAAATAACTATATCCTTTAAGTATATTTCTATTTCAGTTTATGAAATTAAACTAAATCATTACAGTTAGCAACAAAAGTAGGAAATCATTTACATGACCACCATGGCTATTTTACGCTGATTAATGAAAATTATATAATAGTTTTGGCAAAAAGTGTTCTTTTTAGTCTCTGAAAAGTACCCATGCTACAGACAACTTTGGAAACTGAGAACTTCCACTACCTGGCAGCAATCAATTCTGTGTTCTTTTAGTTTAGTTTCAGAAATGAGGGTTATGTTCATCTTCATCCACACTCATTAACAACAGATGAAAGTGTATCTAGTATTGATGGAAAAGCTCAAGTAGGTGTCACTATGTGTAGCATGAGGGCCTGGTTGTTTTCTGTCCTCCCAGCAGGTCCCGCAGTCATTAGGTCCCAAAGAAATCACACAGAGGTCTCCAGAAGATTATAAACTAATTGGCCCATTAGCTCAGGCTAAGTATTAGTTCTTATAAGTTATATTAACCCGTTATTCTTCTCTATGTTAGCCACATGGCTCAGTACCTTTTTCAGCGGGGCAGGTCACATCCTGCTTCTTCGGTGGTCTGGGCAGGAGTGGGGAAAGAGCTTCCTTCTTCCCAGAATACTGCTGTTCTCGTTGCCCCACCTCTACTTCCTGTCTGGTTTTCCCACCTATACTTCCTGCCTGGCTAATGGCCAATCAGCATTTATTTAAAACATGATTGACAGAGTACAGACAATTCTCCCACACCACTCCCCCCCCCCTTTTTTTAAACAAAGAAAAATATCCATAGTCCATTTTTTGGGAATGTGGGCGTAGTAGTTCAGGCTACTTCTGGCTAGTTGGGGGCGCTGATAATCTTATGGGGACCCAAAGAAAATTTAGAGTTATGATCAAGTCCTGACTGGAGTATCCTGTGAGGCTTGATCATCTCAGGTAGCATCTTGAATCTGTTCTGGATGTAGAACTCAGACATCCGGGCCATCTATTCCTACCGGAGATTTCTCAGGTGGTCTTCCTTGATCAAACCTGAGTTTTCTTAAGTCAGAATGAATCCACAGCCTCTCATTTCCTGTGGAAACAAAAGCAAAATCTCTTCTCCAAAGTAACATATCTTTTGACTTCACTTTAGAAGTCAAGGTATTTTCAAAATACCTATCTTGGATTAATTCAGCAGCAGTCATAAGCAAATATCTTTTAGCAACTATTGCTCCTTCCTTGGCATTCAAACAATTTAAAGAGAGCATAATAACATACAGCACACAGTATCAAGATTCTCTCTGTATTTTCCATCTTTATGCGGCTTTATTTTAACCTCTATTTCTTTTATTTTTACTTTTAACTTTTGGCTTTTTGAGACAGATTCTCTATGTATCTTTGTCCTGGAACTCCCTCTGTAGACCAGGCTATCCTTGAACTCACAGAGCTCCACCTGTCTCTGCCTCCCCAGTGCTGGGATTAAAGGTGTGAGCTACCACACCTTGAACTCAGAGATCTGTCTGCCTCTGCCTCCCAAGCTTTGAGATTAAAGGTGTGTGCTACCACACCTTTAAGTCAGAGAAGTCTCTCTGCCTCTGCCTCCCAAGTGTTGGGATTAAAGGTGTGTACCACCACACCCAACTACTCTCTTTTTTTCTTTTTTACTTTAAGAACTTTAACCTTTAGCCTGCATATATTTTTAACACACTGTAAACCATTTAGAGGTTTTTGTCTTTGAATCTCTCTTTACTGTATATCTCTTTTTCTGACTACATGAGTCTTTAATTGGATAAGCAGTATGGAGAGGATTAAAGCCGTGGCTTTGACGGCTAGATCAAGCCCATTTCTTAGCTTTCTGAGATTTCAGCCTCATGGCTGAGGTACTGGCTTTAGCCACGTTTATTGCCAAAACTCTATGTCATTTCAAGGTCCCTGCCAGCAAGCAAGCTGCAGCAGTGTGCTTACAAATCACACTCAAATGATCCGTAGTTGGACCACCTGCCTGAAAGAATAAGAGTTTGCCCTGGCAGGACAGTCCTGAAAGCTGGCATTTTAAAATGGTGCAGCTTTTTTTCCTGCTATGGCTGAAAACCAAAAAGCATGCAGTCAGCTTTTTATCAACACTATTTAAATGTTTCTTGGCAGGACCTCTTAAAAGAGCTGCAAGGCTTTACAGCTAAAGCTGAGTCAGGAAGCTTCTCTTAGATGAGAGCGCTTACCTCTAGCAAGCAGAGCAGACCTGAGAAATTGCTGCTACCAAGAAAACATGCTTTATTCTTTCCCAAGCTTTGTCAGGCTTTCTGTGGATGCAGTTATCCATGTGGGCGCCATTCTGTAACATGAGGGCTAGGCTGCTTGCCGGGGTTTCTGTCCTACCAGATTCCCGCAGCTGTTTAGACCCAAAGAAAATCACACAGAGGTCTCCAGAAGATTATAAACTGATTGGCCCATTAGCTCAGGCTAAGTATTAGTTCTTATAAGTTATATTAACCCATTAACTATGAAGAAATAACTCTAAGGACTCAAGCCAAATCACAAATCCTCTCATTGACCTTTTTTGTCTCCAAAGCATACACTAACAAAGGAAAAGAACAAACAAACAAACAACAACAACAACAAAAACAAAACAAAAACAACCCAAGTAGTGCATTAGGAGACATTTTCAGGGCCAGCTTGCATTACAAGGAAATAAAACAGAAAGCAGAAAACAAAAGAAAACCCATACCAGTATCTCCCCTTTAAGGAATCAAGGAGGAACTATTCACAAACATCACTATAATGTTCAAAAGATAAAACACTACACTTCCTAGAGCTGGAAAATAAACCCTGTGACCACATACTTCCTGAATTTTCTATTTCATGAAGCCTAAATTTTTAAGGTAATTAACAATTAAAAAAAATTTCAAACCATTACATAGAAAAATGACTTCTCAACCATAATTCTCAAATCAATAAACTTGACATTGTTGCTTTAAATAAACTTACTTTTTAGTAACTTTAGAGTTACAAAGTAGTTACAAAGATAGTACAGTTAGTTTCTATACATATTTTACACATTTCCCTACAGATAATCATGATACACTACTCAAAACTACAAAATTAAGGCTGATATATTACTATGAATTCAAGTATAAACTTAAGCTTTTACCTATTTTTCCCACTAGCATCTTTTTCTCAGTTTCTATGCACAGCCTAGGTACCATGTCACATTTAATGATTTTCAAATGCTCTAAGTTTTGGCATATGTTTCACTCTGTCTATTAACTATATACTAATTATAGTTATTACATAATATTAAACCTAAATTTTCCTGAAGAATACAATTACTGAGCACTCAGGGGAAATTACAAGAAAATTCACATAAACATGGTGTTTCTACTAATGTTCTATCACAGAGAAAAGCAAATAAATCATTGGAGAAAGTTATGCCACACTGCCAACTTTGCCAAGAACCTTTAATAACCAACTTATTTTTTAATTTTTATTGAGCTCTAAATTTTCTCTGCTCCCCTCCCTATCTCTCCCCTCCCCTTCAACCCTCTCCCAAGGTCCCCATGCTTCCAATTTACTCAGGAGATCTGGTCTTTTTCTACTTCCCATGTAGATTAGATCTATGTATGTGTCTCTTAGGGTCCTCATTGTTATCTAGGTTCTCTGGGATTGTGATTTGTGGGCTGGTTTTCTTTGCTTTATGTTTAAAAACCACTTATGAGTGAGTATATGTGATAACTGTCTTTCTGTATCTGGGTTACCTCACTCAAAATGATGTTTTCTATCTCCATCCATTTATCTGCAAAATTTGAGATGTCGTTATTTTTTTCTGCTGTGTAGTACTCCACCGTGTAAATGTACCACATTTTCCTTATCCATTCTTCGGTCGAAGGGCAGTTTCCAGTTTCTGGCTATGACAAACAATGCTACTATGAACACAGTTAAGCACATGTCCTTGTGGCACGATTGAGCATCCTTTGGATATATACTCAAAAGTGGTGTTACTGGGTCTTGAGGAAGGTTGTTTTCTAATTTTCTGAGAAATCGCCACACTGACATCCAAAGGGGCTGTACCAGCTTGCATTCCCACCAGCAATGTAAAAGTGTCCCTTTACCCCACAACCTCTCCAGCATTACTTGTCATCAGTGCTTTTGATCTTGGCCATTCTTTCAGGTGTAAGATGGAATCTCAGAGTTGTTTCGATTTGTATTTCTCTGATGACTAAGGATGTTGAACATTTCCTTAAGTGTCTTTCAGCCATTTTAGATTCCTCTGTTGAGAGTTCTCTGTTTAGGTCTGTACTCCATTTTTTTTTTATTGAATTATTTGTTCTTTTGATGACGAATTTCTTGAGTTCTTTGTTATTTTTGGAGATCAGACCTCTGTCTGATGTGGGGTTAGTGAAGATCTTTTCCCATTCTGTAGGCTATTGTTTTGTCTTGTTGACCATGTCCTTTGTTTTACAGAAGCTTTTCAGTTTAAATAGGTCCCATTTATTGATTGTTTCTCTCAGTGTCTGTGCTGCTGGGGTTATATTTAGGAAATGAATACCAAATCACTTAATGTGCCAAGAATATCTCTACAAAAACAAGCTCTCACTAACCTATTTTTCTGAGGCTTTTATCCTAAGATATATAGTAAATTTTAAATTAACTCTGTAATATAATATCAAGTTAAATTATACTCATTCGGATAATATACTTTTATCAAGTACACATAAAACTACTTTCATTTTCCACTTTCACTTTTAATTACTATGTGATATTTATAGTAAGAAAACAAAAGGGCTAATTTAAGAGAAAATAATTGCTTATTACTAACGCAATTTTTACTTTGAAAGGAATAGAATATAACATTTACTGAATGTTTTAAGATGAACAGAAAATGTTCCAGAAGAAAAGGAATGTCACAATGAATAAAACTGGCAAAGGAGGATGCCTCACATTCTTTTCCATGTGTGTAACACTGTGAAGGTTACTAACAGTCACAAGCAATTCACACCAAGGGCAGAGACTTCCCAGTGGGAAACAGTAACCAAGGACTTGGTGTTGGGACTATTTGACTGTACTCAGGCAGGGCTCTGCTAATCTTAAACTCTCAGTTCTCCTGCCTTAGTGCCCTACTCCGGGAATTACATGTGTTCAACAACTCACAGACAGGCTCCAAAAGCTTCTGAAAGTACACATGCCTGATAGTATTTGGATGTGTTAGTTTGCCTGAGATGGTCCTAACTTATTCCCACTGTTGTAGTGTCCTACCTAGTATAGTACTTGTGAGGTTTTTATATACTTATATACTTGCATTAAAATTAGTCAGGACTTATTTATATACTTTTAGAGTCTGCCATGACTCCATAGAGCCATGTAGGAGACTCAGTTCCCAATATACAATTACATCTAAAACATTAGCAGTGGTCCACATTTCCGCATCACAACTGACATCTCACTCTCAGACAGTGCTTAGTGCTCTTGCAGAAGAGGGAGACCCCATGCCGCTGCACTGCTTTATGACTAGCTTGAAAAAGACTTGAAAGTAACAAAAGCAGAGAGGTGTTTTCCACAACACTAAATAAAGCATAACTTCATCCAGATCAAGTAAGTTCTAAAAAAAAATCTACTCTGCTCTTAGTTAAATCATCTTATTTACACAAAGTATAGTGATGCTACCTTGCTGGCTCCATAAATAGAAATTCAAAGTTCAATGATGAGTGTTTTCCATCAGTATCAGATATGTCAAATGGAAAAAAATCAGTTAATAATAATGGTTTGACTGTTTCATTTAGTTCATGAAATCAAAGTAAAGCTTCCAGAAGTTCACCCTGAAAATATGAAATACTCCATTTCCCATGCTTGTTTACTAACATTCAGCTAAAAACAATTCCAACAACAAAGATAAAACAACAACCAGTTTTCACTAATCACAAGGAGTCAAGCTTTTAAAAGCTACTATGAATTAGTGAACTAGTGAATTAGTGATTCACTATTGATTTTAAAGTAGTGGTTCTCAACCTGTGGATCATGACCAATCTGGAAGTCAAATATCAGATATCTTGCGTATCAGATATTTACATTACAATTTATAACAGCAGCAAAATTACAGTTATGAGGTAACAATAAGATAAGTTTATGACTGGGGGGAACTGAGGAACTGTACTAAAGGGTTGAAGCATTAGGAAGGTTGAAAAACACTGTTTTAGAAGTTACAGGTTATGTTCCTGGGAAGCTATGACACCTTTTCAATAGCTGATCAAACTTACCACTGTTGTTTTGCATTTATATTTCTATATGCCCTATTTGACAAAGTCAACAAAGCTGTAACTTAAGTCTGAATGAAGCCTACCTCGCACATGTGCTTTCTCTGTGAAAGCACATCCCAGCCTTCTTCCATTTAGGAACACTATACAACACTTTAGCTCTATATCTGATAGTCATTTGAAATAGCAAAATCACTAACATGCCTAAAACACAGAAACATAACACTGAGTAAACCATCAGTAGATTACAGTACAAGCCTAAGGAAGACGGTACGTGTTCCACTGGAAGTATATACAGCAAACAATCCAAAATCCAAACTCCATGCTTTCAAAAGGATTTCAAAGTTATGAATAAATTTTAGTAATACAAAGGCTCACAAAATAAAATCTGTAAATAATAAAATCAACTGTCTTCATTTTCATGGTAATAGCAAAATAAACACTAGCGGGGAGTGGCATCATAATAAAAAAATGTTCTGACTAAACTAAAACAATTACAGAGCAGAAACAAACATGGACTTGGTTCACAAACAACCCATAATTTTGTCCATATAAACTGTAATATACCAGCACCAGTCAAAATGGAAGCAAACTGTATGTTACAACTGACTCCACAGAAATGTGTGAATGCAATCAAAACTTTATAGGCATTGACAATGATGCTAAAATAGTACTTTTGATGTTGACTCAATCGAAAATACTTCATCATAGCAGGACTTGCTTTCATTTCACTAAAATTGAAAGTGGGGGATGTGTATGTATGTGAGCACCCAAGTATTTCTTTGAAACAGCTCCCTGCCCCACACTAAACCAGAATCTTTCCAGTTTAGTTAGGCTGACTATTCAGTGAGCTCTCAGACTCTGTTGTCTCCTCCCAGTAATACTAAAACCACAGGCAAGTGAGGTCATGTCCAGCTTTTTAAGGGAGTACTGGGGCTTTGAACTCAGGTCCTTGCCCTTGTACAGCAAATGATCTTATTTACTGGGAATTTCCCAAGCCTTCTTTGAATCTTTAAGAGTCACTCTGTAAAACCATTAAGAGCAATGACAACTTCTAATAACCATATAATCTAAATCTCGGTTTCATTTTGGAAATTAAGTCCCTCAAATTCTTTTGGCAAAGTGCTAACTTCCATTGTGATGGCCTTTACAGGCAGGGAATTGGTAGGTCACTTATGTGAGTCCATATTTAGGCTCATTTCTCTCTCTTCCTACCCCTTTCTTTCTCCTCTCCTAAGACCAAGCCTCTACACTGAGGAAGAAGTCTTCCTCAGTCCACTCTGTCAGCACCTTGATCCCACAGCCAGCAGTAGGGTGATACAGGCTGTCTGTTAGTCAATATTCAGCTTTTAGAGAGCACCTACTTTATTTAAGTAACTTTTTATAACGTAGCAGGATAAAAATGAACCTAAGAATATCTCCAGAACAGCAGCATGGAAATTCAGTAACATTTTCAAGACTTCTAAAAGAGATATAACTTATGTGACAAAAATTGTGTTGAATAAAAATACTCCACAGAATAGAAAGAACAATATCTATAAAAGTATATAGCATGAAATGTTTACATATTTAAGTGTTTTAAAAATCTGAGTTTATTATAATATCAGTTACTTAGAATTAGTTTTGAATTTACCAGGTACCTCAGTACATAAAAAATCTGAAATTATATTTTAAATATTTAAAATTCTATTTACAGGGGAAAAATTGAAAAAATCATCAATTTCAAATTTAGTAACCATAAAATACAATTTGGAAACACTCATGTTTTATGGAATAACAAAAAATAATACAACCAAATTTTTAAATGCATTATTTTAATATATAAATATTCACATTTAAGGTTAAGAAACTAACAATCTGGGCATGATGATATATACCACACCCCAGCACTTGTGAGGCTGAGGTAAGAAGGTGATAACTTTGAGGCCAGCCTGAGCGGCACATTGAGACTTGATCTCAAAGAGAAACAGAAACTGAATGATACATGCCAACTTTTATGATAAATGCACTTATATTTTTTTGTCTGTTAGAAAATTTAACAAAATAGTTTTTATTTGGCTTTAATGAACCCATATATTAGTACTCATAGAATAAGCTTGCTTTTAAGATAAGGTCTTTTTTAAATTTTATTAGAAAAGAAAATCTTGGAAATAAGTAAAAACATCACATACCAAAATTAATCAGGTCCAAAGACCAAATAATTTAATATACAGTTAGAATTGGCATTCAAAATAGAGATAGGATTGTTAGACAGGTTCATCAATATTTTTGACTGAAAAACAATTTTTAGTGAAGTATTAAAATTTTATAATATATAATTCTATTTACTTATAATTTGTAATGCTATAACTTATTATTCTTTATTCTCTATACTATCTCAATTTGAACAATAAATTACGTTATTAACCTGGATACAATAGTTAACCTTACACATCAATTTATCTGGGATTTGATGCACAGATGCTGCAGAAGGGTCTCCTGTGGGCATGACTAATATTTACCATTAGTTAACTTTGAATTATACAGATCACCCTCCATAATATCTATCTACCCAGGTAGAGGCCTTATTAGAAAAGACTGGTGTTTCTTGAAGAATCTTTCTCAAGACTGTAACATATACACCCTGCCTCAGTTTCTAGCCAGCCAGCTCCTCTTACAATCATGTGAGCTACTTATACTCCTCATACTCCCATCCCATCTGTCTCTTTATCTCTTTGCTAATTCTCCCAGCTCACATACTAGGGATCCAGTTCATTATCCTAACATCAGTACAACAAAGGGAGAGAAAGGTCAAGAATGTATCCTACCTCTACTGGGTACCAAACAGTAGACAAGGGCAAGTGTCTATAAAATATCCCAACTGCTAAATGACAAAGTGAAATAATTAAAGACTCAAATGAATGAATGTATAGGGCAAGCACAAATGTCAGCTAAGACCACAATATGCCAGACCAGAAGCCTCCATGCCATTCAGTTACTTGTCAGGAATTCTCAGCTCCCCCTACACATACCTCAAACTTAATATATCAAAATGTGGGCATGGGACTCTGTAATCTGTGATGTAACAAGTCCACCAAGTAACTCAGATCTGCTATACTTTGCTAACCTCAACACAGGGTTGCTAATAGGAAGAGCTTCCACCTGGGTCCCCTTCTGGACAGCTGCCAATTTGACCTCCAGAGGTCAAGGAAACATGACGGTCTATACCACAAATACAGAAAAACTAAAGCTCAGAATGGATCAAGTGTCAAAGTCAAACCTGTCAGGTTCTTCAAACTGCATGGATACTAAAGAGATCGGACAGTAACCTAACATTAGGAATCTGTGAACTAATAGGCAATAAGACAGATTTACCGAGGAGTTTGGATTCTGTAATGAGAAGAGAGTGCCACAGAATTCAACAAGAAACAATTTAACTGGGAAAATGTATTCAAAGAAATCATTCAAAGTCTCTGAACATTTTTCTAAGGACACACAACAAATGAATAAACATTCAAGAAAATCCACAAAGTCTCAGCAAGAGCCACTTTGTGACATCTGAAGCACAACCTGCTCCCTCCTCGCTTCTACACTGGTAACCTACTGAGTAACTCCAGAAACTCCAGGCAGGCTCAGTCCTTGTTCCCTCAGCACCAGCTCCGTGACTACATGAAGCCGTACCCTGGGAAGGCAGACTGCAGGCGCTCTCTCTCCTCAGTCCTTCACTGCAGACTCTGGACAGGCAAGGTTGACAAGACCAGAGTGCCTTTCTCTAGAGGGAAGGTTGCACTAGGTGAAGCAGATAAAGAACCCATGGCTTAGCATTTCTGACCCATCTTTATTCCACACCCAGAGAGACAAGTCTCAACAGCCCTGAAAAAGCAGAGAAAGCAAGTCACTCTGGGAGAAGTGAGGCAGCACCTTTGCCCTAGTTCTTACACAATGGTGCAAGCAAGGTTCTTCCCAGAAAGGGAGGCAAACTGGAGCAGCAGGCCTCAGGGACAAAGAGCACAAATACACTGATGGAACACTAAGCAGCCACACCACTAAACAGAAATTTAAAGTCACAAAAATAAGTGCCATGAAAAGTAACTATGTGCATGATTAGAAATGATTCTCAAATAACATGTCTCTTACATGACAAAGAGTAATTCAAGAAAATATGTCTGCAGTTGAGCTGGTGAGCTAGCAGCCTTCAATGTTGTGTACTTGCTGTCAAGTGTGGACAATGTTCTACTGGCAGCTCACATCCATATGGATGACTAAGATGAAGTACCAAAGACTAATACAACTATCTCTATTTACACATACTCCTTTTCTCTCTCAGTTCTTTCAAAGGTAGATTATATAAAATACAAATTATAATTATGTTGAGTTTCTCATATATAGCGATTAATATATAATAATAGCACAAAATAGGAGGTAAAATGGAGCTACATATAGAAAGAGGAAATTCTATTTTGCTTATAGAACAAATCAAACAAAGAATCTATAAGGTACACAGTAAATCAGTAAGTCCTCTGTGTCTGCTCATTCTGTATCTTCATTTCCAACCAACTTAGAGTTGAAAATATTTGAGGAAAGGCTGCAGCTATGATAAACATGTACAGACTGTTTTTCTTCAACATTATTCCCCAAACAAGAAAACACAGTAGAATAGTTATTTATAGCTATTTATGCAGCACTTACATGGTATGTATGCAGGCTATAAATGATTAAGTACACAGAATGTTGTACATATATATAGATATATAGATTTCAAAAATGCCATTCAAAAAAATCAAGATATTATCAATTAAAATATCACATGAATCAGAATGCCACATTAAAAGATACTAATTTCAAAAGAAAATGGTAAAGTTTTTTTTAAAAAAGGATATGAGCCCTAGAGAAAACAAATATAAACCTGTAGTGCACATGAAGCTCCTCCCACAGCAGATTCTGTGCTGGGTGCAAAACAGCCCTTACTAAACTTAAAGAGATTAAAATCAAGCAAGGGTATGAATCCAATAGATTGTAAATGAAAATTATTATAAGAAAGACTTTACAGGAATAAATATGAAAATATTTTACAAATAAAGAAAAATAAAAGAACAGATTTCTGAATAACCAATGGGTTAAAAAGAAATCACAAAGAAAATCAGAAAATACCTTGAATGTGCAAAACAGACACTTATGAGACATTACTAGAGAAAGTAGTGCATAAAAGATAATTATAACTATAATAAAAACCCATTTTTATGTAATTTTATTTGCTTCCATATCTGTCCTTCCTACATCTCAACCATCCCACTCCCCCAAGCTCTCCCCAACCCTCCCCTTCTCTCTCCCCCTCTCCCCTTCTCCCCACCTCACCCCCACCCCCATGCTTCCAACTTTTGCCTGGCGAACTTGTCTGCTTCCAATTCCCAGGAGGATCTATATATTAAAAAGCCATTTTTTAAAAATAAGCTTCCACCTGGGTGGTGGTAGTGCATGTGTTTAATTCCAGCACTTGGGAGGCAGGCAGGCAGATCTCTGTGAGATTGAGGTCAACCTAATTACAAAGTGAGTTCCAGAACACCCAGGACTACACAAAGAAGCCCTGTCTCAAGAAACAAACAAAAAAATTAAAACTAAAATTAAAATAAAAAAGAAGCTACCAAGTCAATAAACAAACCTTCTACTCATGAAGACTCTAGAAAGAGTAAATTAGTCCTAAACAGAGGAAGGAAATAACATGCAAATGAAATAGAAACAGCAAAAAGGAAAATCAACAAGAAAAAAAACCTGTCAAAGGATCATCATTATTGTGATTGGTGATCACAGATTATGACAGGCAGGAAGATTTATGGGAAATAAATGAAACAGAGGAGCTGAAGAGGCAGCTCTGCTGTAACAGTATACACTGCTGCAGAGGACCTTAGTTTGGTCCAGCACCCTTTATCAGGCAGCTCACAGCTGCCTCTATCTCCAGCTTCAGGGGATCTGACACCTCTAAGTACCAACACTCACATGCACATACCCACACACATACACACAATTAAACTTTCTTTCTTTTTAAAAAGAAAAAAAAAACAGACAAAGAGAAGAGGGTTCTCAAGAGGTCAAAAGAAATTAAGCACTCATGGGGAAAATTTGTCCTTGAAGGTATCAGAACAATAGACTCCTAAATCCTGATCACCCTGGGACAGGTAAGGAGCCATGAATCTTTACTAGTTTAAGGCAAACACAGAACTTTATACTCTTTGCCACTCAAAAAGAGAAAGAAGATAGCAGTCTAGCCAGTCAGGGCAGGCCTTCCAGAAGGAACTGGGAGGTTCCTTCTCCACTTCAGAGCAGACAAGAAAGAGACACCTTCTTTTCCTATACTCTTGAGGGCTTTGATACAAAGATAAAATACCTATAGCTAAAACTGTAGGTCAGTGGGGTCTAAGGACAAAAAGAAAAGGGAACCAGTCCAACCACAGCTATACTAGATATTACAGGTAGATAACCAAATATGCTTGCTCTAATTTCATTTCTGTTGCTGGGACAAATACCCTGATAAAGGTCACTTAGGGGAAGGAAGGGTTTATCCAACTTACAATTCCAGTTTATGGTCCATTATTTAGGGAAAATTAAAACAGGAAATCAACTAACTAATCACATCACACCCACACTTGGTGTGGGAGGTCCTTCTGTCTATGCGTTGCTTTAATTGATTAATGAATACACAACTAGCTTGGCCTACTGCATGGGAGGAGAAAGGCAGAGTGAGAGAGACACCATGGAGCCACTGGAAACAGGTGTGCTAAAACTTTGCTGGTAGGCCACGACCTCGTGATGATGCACAGATTACTAGAAATGGGTTAAATTACGATGTAACAGTTAGCCAATAAGAAGTTAGAGCTAATAGGCCAAGCAGTGTTTTAATTAATACAGTTTCTATGTGATTATTTTGGGTCCTCCTACACACACTCAAGAGCAAAGAGAGAATAAACACATTCTTGCTTGCTTGCTATTTATGCTCAGTTCAGACTCTAGTTATACAGTTATACAGTTCAGAACCCAGCCTAGGGAATGACGATGCCTAGAGTAAGCTGAGTACACGCATACATTCCTATAGGCAAATCTGATCTAAATAATTCCTCATAGGTTGTGGAAAGTTGAAATTTAAAATTAATCATCACAATCTACCAATTGCCAACTTGACAGACAAACACATCACTTTTATATCATAACCTTACATTCCTGGTGTCCAAGGTCTCGTGTTTATCTCCTAATGGAAAATATAGTACAGTGTTAAAAGTCCCCAAAGTCTTTAAAAACCCTAATACTTTAAAAGTCCGAAGCTTCTTAACAGTGGGCTCCTATAAAATAAATCACATATGTAAACATTCTTATTCCAAAAGGAAAAAAATCATCGAGACAGGGCTTCATTTAGACCAAGCTGGCCTCGAAGTCTCTTTGTAGCTGAGGATAATCTTGGGCTTCTAGTTCTCTTGCCTCCCGTTCTGAATGATGGGTTATAGACCACACCACCATGCCCCATTTATAGCATGATGGCGATCATGCCAGAGAAGCTCTCTACCGACTCAGCTATATCTCAGCCTCCAAATCAAGACGTTCTGATGCTGACAGTATCTGCTGCTACAGCAGCTACTGAACTCAGCTACTCTTTATAAAAGATCATATTTTAGATTTTTATTGTTTACTTTCCACATACCACTGACTCTAACAGTGAATTCATACCAATATTTCACTACTTTTAACAATTTCCTTGTTGCTTTCATTTTTCAGACTCATGACACACAACATAGTTTACTGAAAAACATTTTGAAAGCCATATAATCTATTAAAACACTTCTGTGTTTTCTAAATTTGCTCAAGAAAAATAAATTTCAATGACATCTGTGAAATAACATCCCCCATTCATATCAAATCAGAAAAACCAATACCATGGCCACACAAGCATCAGAAAAAGCATGTAACAAAAACCCTAGAAAGTGTGCTTATGCAAGCAGGCTCAGCACAGTCAAAGCCGATAAAACTTGTAAGACAGCTTTTAAGGTCTGAAGCATGCATCCTATAAAGAAATATTAACCGAGTCACCTAACATGAGCCAGTCCGTTAGCATCTTGTGACACTGAGCTGACGACTACCATCTGAGCTACACCAAGACAGGAAACTATTGCTTCCTTTGGAAAATACAATCCGTCTCCCTCACCACTAGCACCAAGTCCCAGGGGACAGTACCTAGTCATGGATTTTGTTTATTTCTCCCAGGGCATTCCATCTCTCTCTTCCTGCTCAGTGGGTCTCCCTGTAGGGCGTTCCCTAAGACACTCATGTCAGAACTGCTCCCTTCCTGCTTTTGTGGGCGACCTCCACTGGGCTCTGTTCTCAGCCCAGGCCTCCCCAGGAATGCTATCCAGGGTTCCACACTGAGCTGCAGGTGCTCTCCCAACCACTGCACGTGAAGGATTCATTTAACCCAAAGCTGGTAATACTGTTTGTCACTTTGAAGATGCTTAATATGTTTGTTTATATGAAGGGATTTTCATGAGAAAAACTATTTTAGTGCATTTTAAATCTAGTCTTTTGAATTTCTGACTAAGGAAGGAGGTAATTTTCTAATGATTTCTCCACTCTTGAACTTATCTCTAGAAATTATTTTTGAGGTGAAGATTTTGAATCCCTTCCCCATTGCTGGTTTATAGTCACTTAGGTGAGTATTCAAATTCTAGCCAAAAACAAAGTATATTTTCTAATACTAAACTGATCCCTTTCTTACTGGTAGTACCATTAATTCCCATGATATTTACTACAGCAACAAAAGCCAATCCCTAGATGTGTACCTCTAGGTATGAGTTTTTTTTTTTCCTTTTCAGCTTAATAACCACATTTCCAGCTGTCAACAGTTTTATCCGGGTATTGATAGTCATCCATGTTAAGCCATATAGCAGGACCTCAATCATTTTCAATGTTAAATGATATTCCATTGTATAAATATAACATTCTGTTCATCCAACAAGCTATTCTTTGGTAAAGAAATTTGGGTGGGATCCGGTGACAGCTACTAGTAATAACATCGCTATGACTTTTTAATTACAAGTTTTATGTGGCTATGTGGTTTTATTTATCACAAACCACATAGGAACAGAATTGTTAGGAAACCACTTGCTACTCCAATGCAAAAAGCAACTTGAGTACAGACTGCAACCCATGCTAGAGATCAAACCTGTCATCCCAGCACTCCTACTTCAAGGTGAGAAGTGGAGACAAGAGACTCCCCTGGCAGCCAGGGGGCCAACTAGCCTGCAGTATGCAGCCAGCATAGCAGCAGAAAACAGAAAGGAAACCCTGCCTCAAGAAAGGTAGGAGGTGAGACCCGACTCCAGAAAGTTATCCTCTGACCTAGATATGAGTACACATAAAAAGAAATATTTACATTTTTCTCTTTAGTCTGAAGCCTAATGATTCAGAACATAAATCATGGCCACGCTTTACTTAATGCTATATAAATATGTTATAATAGCTCCATTAAATATAAGAACAAAACCAGAAAATACCAATTCTGGGAAGTTAAAAAAGTATTTCATACTAATACTATTTTCAAAACTATACTTGGTTTATTTCATTATAAAATAAGCAAGATAGTTAATCAGGATCAATAAAGAATACACTGAAGAAGCTGGGCGGTGGTGGCACACGCCTTTAATCCCAGCACTCAGGAGGCAGAGGCAGGCGGATCTCTGTGAGTTTGAGGCCAGCCTGGTTTACAAGAGCTAGTTCCAGGACAGGTTCCAAAGCTACAGCAGAACACTCTCAAAAAAACAAAAACAACAACAACAACAACAACAAAACAAACCCGCTGAGGACAGATGGAGCCCTTTTCTGTATTTAGAACGTATTAATTTGTATTGTACAAATGTGGTAAGAAAAGGCAGAGAGACAAAGCCCTGCTGGAAAGGCACACCACCTCGTGCTCTGAGTGCCCTCTGTACAGCAACACAGAGCTGAAGGAAGCCTAAGGATTAAAAAGGTGTTGTTAAACTAGGCTGGGAGAGTGTGGCTTCAGGTGACCCCAGGGATGTCCAGCTGCAAGAAAGATAGTGTCTCAGTTCAATGTGAATTTGGGCACGGTGGTCTTTGGGAGCAACCCTCTGAGCTGCTTCATGGTTCAGAGGGCAACTCCAACACTGAGCTACAAAGAAAATTTTCTGAAAATTGAAAACGATAAAAAATCATAATACAGATCTAGAGGAAGTTGTAGCCAGGAAGACCATATATACCAGATCTAAAAGACAAGGTAAAGGAAGAAGTGGGAGAATGAATAATGAAGCTGGGAAGGGGCAGAGAAAAAACAGGAAAGGGTGCGGTATAAGCCAATGGTCTGGGTCAGGCCTCTATACACAAAGAAGAATGTCCATTGTGGAGCGGGAGTGTCTGCTTAAAGGAGCAGTGGCAGCTCAGGCTTTACCCAGAAGCACTCAACTGCATGAGTAAGAACTCTGTTGGCTTCCTTTGAAGGCCACCACCTCGTCTTTCTAGCTCTCTCCCATTCCTTAATCCCCACTGCCAATCACTTCTCCAAAAAGCCTTCAGAAAAGTAGGACAAATCTTGTCACATTTCTGATCCAAACCTTCCAATGATTCCCCCAAGGCATAGTAAAATCCTAAATCCTTTCAGTGGCTCTAATTGATTACCACTCTCCTCTTTGCACACACTCCCCAATGCCAGGGCTGCTTCAAGGCTTCCCAGGAGTCAGTACTGTCTCCTGACCTTGGGATGTCCATGCAGATGTCCATGTACTGTTATGCCCCTGGATACTGTCCAGTGTCTGCTCAGAAGTCATTTCTTCCAAGAGCCTTTTTCTAATTACATTATTTTAAATCAGCATCTGTATCACTTTATCCCTTCCCTTCTTCATTTTTCTTTATATCATTTACCATTTGGAATTATATATGTGCAAGCATGCATGAATACATGTGTATATAAACTGGAAAAAATGTATGTCTGTTATACACACACACACACAATTTACCACAGAACTAATGTCTATCAAGACTAAGACTGCGTCCATACCTGCTTTGATTTAGGTAGGTAGCAACAGTATCTAAAGCAGTTTCTGGGAGATAAATGCTTAATAAATATTTAATGGATTAATCAAAGAACAAATGAATTTAAGCTCTCACTTCTTTTCTCCACCTCTCTATTTTTTCCTCATGCATTAGCCATGTTCCCAGGTTCATGCCTTGTCCAACATAACCTAGGAACTGACCATCCTGCTTTGCCCACTCTGGCCTTAAATTCTCTTGTACCTCTACTACACACCTGAGCATCTACCTGAGGATCTCCAACACTGTCACATCCGATCTGGAAAGCAATGATATAGAAATCCCCAAGCAGAAGGCGTGGGGACCTGCAAATGTACAGCTCCCCACCTGGGTAAGTTCTCATTGCTGTTCTTCGATTCTTTCTTGGGTTCCAATCAGCTCCTTCTCTTACTTCTCACAGAATCAATTCCAAACTTCCATCACTTTTTCAAGCTTCCTACCCAGCCTTCACTTACTTAGCAGATTATATCACTTCTATAGAAATAAAGGAAAGGTTATTAGGTTAGACTCCCTCAGTTTCCTCCTTCCCCAAACAACAATTATATAAGAATTCTCACCTCCATCCTGGTAGCACCAGTCACTGCCCTTCAACCAGCAGACCTCAAGCCATCTGCCTTTTAGAGGTCTGACGTCATTTATCCACTTACCCCTCTCTATCTTCTTTCTCTCTCCTAACCCTCCAATGACCATGCATCCCCAAGGTTTCTGATGCACAAATACAAGGATCTAAATTAGATCGGCTAGAATCCCCACCACACCTGTCTGTCAAAAAAGCCAGAAATGGTGGGGCTGCCTAAGTCCCAGAGCTGAAGAGACAGAAATAGGTGGATCCTCGCGACTGTTTGGCCTGCCAGCCTAACAGAATCAGCCAGCTCCAGGACAATTAGAAATTAGAAATCCTATCTGAAAAACAACAAGATGATTCCTTGAGCAAAAACACTTGCCACTAAGCTTAACAAACTTTGGTTCAATCCCCTAGAATTCATATTGTGGAAGGAGGCAACCAAATGCAAGCTGTCCTGTTTCACAGGAAAGAAGGATGCAGGGAGAGAAAGAAGAAAGAAAGAGAGGAGGGAAGGGAATAAAACCAAGGTGGATAGTGCCTAAGGAACAATATCTGAGGTTGTCCTCTGGCCTGTGCATATGTACCCAGATATACACATATGTACATGCACAAAGAAGCCACATCAAAACCTTATTTTTTTCTTCTCTAATTTCTAAATGAATGTCCTGAAAGTTTACTTTAACATCAACACAGGAAAAAAAGCTCTAACTAATATTACTATGAGAGATCAATTCAGGAAAAAAAAATGTTTTGTAGTAGCTCCATTCTGAAGAAACATGCTAAATATTAAATAGCTGAATAATGTAAATAGTGTTATAACATAATAATTATGGTAAAAAGATTCACAGATATTAAAAGGACCATGCCATGCAAAAATCATGCAATAAAATCATGAAACTTCTAAGTCACTGGTAAACTGCTAACTTTCTGAAAGCAGTCCATTCTAACCGCATCTCTAACAACAGCAAAACCAATAAGCTGTTTAGAGCTGTATGCAACTGAGCATCTATGACTGATTTTGGTGGGTACAAGATACAACACACTCCCTCAAGAAAGGAAGTAGACAAAAAGAAATGCAGCCTTCCCAGGATTTTTAAATAACTAAAACATTTCTCAAAATAATACATCACCTTTAAATATTCCACACAGCAGCCTAACTCTCAAATATAAAATAATTCTGAGACTGGCAAAGAGAAAACATATGTTATACACAATTTTTTTAAGTTTCAAGAGAAAAATGAAATCACAAATACGCTGTATTAGCACAATCAATACCAATAATATGTTAACATAAATGTCAATAAAGAATACATATTCTTCAAGAAAGGAAGACTGTTCTTTGGCTGGGAACAGGTAATCACAAAACTGGTTTTCAATCTGCCACAATCAATCAACCGTTAAAGTATATTCAACATTTCTATTCTACATACTCAATTGAGAATTTCAGTCAGTCAGTTACTGCCTTGCTTTGGAAACCTCCTGAAAACCAATCAATATACAAATTCCAAGTTTAAAGTCAGCCTTCAATTATGTCACCTTTGAAAATAAGCCAATTTTAAAATGCCATGCTTCCTTAAAACGCCAGGAGGGCTGTGCTCTCCCTTGCTTAAATAACAAGCAATCCCAGCTTAGCTTTAGCTCTATTTGTGCAGTGATCTCTTCATGTCATAGTTCAGCAAATGTTATGGCTATTTGAATATTAATATTTTCTTCTTGGAAGTAAGAAAAATATTTGTTATAATAATCTAGTTTTATAAAAGGCAGAACTCTTTAAGGCCTTTTAAGTATAATTATAGTAACCTGCACCCTCAACTCTCCACACTCTGAAGATTAAGAATCTCATAATCAATGGTCCTAACTCCAATCAATGGGTGTATTTATACAAAGATTAAAACATCTGACCACTAAAACTTATACCAATAATCAACTGCTATCAAATAATCTTCAAACAAAATAACTACTTAAATATTTTTTAAGTAGGTATCTTTTTTCACCTAATGAAAATGAAAATGATGGTCCAGCTTTGTTTTTTAAAATGTAACTCTTTAATCCCTGCACTCAGGAGACAGAGGTAGGAGGATTTCTGTGAGTTCAAGTTGAGCCTGGCCTACAAAGCGAGATCCAGGTCAGCCAGAGCTGTTACAAAGAGAAACCCTGTCTCAACCCCCACCCTAAATGTTAAAATGTAAAAATCAAAAGTCTTATATTGTACTTATTTGGGCAAACTGATCAACTCTTGTTTACAATTTAGGATATAAGTAACTATCACCAGCTCCTATGACCTCACAAATGTGAAATACTCATTAGAGTAGGTATGTTTGCTTCAGAAAAAAAGTACAATAGCTTCCATACCATCATTCTGAAGTCAAGTGTGTCTATGGATTAGATCTGCACAGAAAAAAACTAAGAGAAATACCCTCAAACTGACATGAAAGATGATAAATCTTTTTATCTCATTTTGAATTTGAATCCACTCTACCAAGAATACTAGAGACTCAGATTCAAAGGAGGCACAAATGGGAGTCCCCTCCCAAACATGAATCAGTCCGACTAGCAAAGTGACTAGACTTCCTCAGTTAGCTAAAGGCAAATGCGGCTCAGAGTTGTATTTGTAGACTGCTTTTGGACTTAAGTATTCTCAAAAATAAAACTCTAAATAGCACATCTTATTACCATATAGTTTAACAAAACTCAGGAAACCCCCACTCATATTAAATCTGGGAGGATCACAAACACTGACTAGAGTGGCAACATCAATGTAAGTCTATGTGCCAAGAGACCAATGTAGTCAACGTACAGATTTAGTGAACATAACAATGTAGTCAAGTTCATATCCTGGAAATATCTGGAAAGGCAGTTTAACTCAGTGGAAACAGCCAAAGAAACACATTAGAGTTGGGGGACTGTGTTAGATGACTTAATATTTTAAACCAGTTTCTTCTTTCTAAGACAGGAATAACAGTTTCATTTCATAGAACTCTTAGGAAGGTGAGCTGGCTAATAGCAATAGGTAACTTTAAAGCAGTCCTAGGTATTAAGACTTAACTCCAAGTTCACTTTGCTTTTTGTCACTAAACTGTTCTAACACATAGGACAAATAATTTGACCTGTAGCATATTCTTACTGTCAAATTATGAAGATAATATATGCCCTCCTCATCTTACAGATACTGCCAAAAATCACATATGAAAACTCACACAAAAAGGTCTTTGAAAAACTAACAAATATATAACTGAGGTAGCTAATTCAGTGTGTATAAAACATGAAAGAAATTTGGGGCTGAAGATATAGCTCAGCTGTTAAAAGCACTGGCTGCTGCTCTTGCAGAGGAACTAGGTTTGGTTTCCAGCATCTACATGATACAACCACCTGTAGCTCCAGTTCCAGGGATATTCAATGCCCTCTTCCAGCCTCCATGGATGCTGTGTGCATATACATAACAGATAAAACACTCAGACGCATAAAATAAGTAGTTTCTTTAAAAAGAAATTGCATTGCTAAAGCATTAATTGAAACAAGAAAGAAAAGAGAGAGAAATGAATGACTGAAAAGCAAGCACTACGGTTTGGAGCTTAAATGTCTACTGAAGGTTCATGTGTGAGAGGTTTGGGGGCAGCCCACAGTGCTCAACTTTACTCAGACCTCCTCCACTAGATGTTCCTCCCCACACAGGACTGTCTAACACAGGCCCAAACATGACACCAAAGGTGCATGTATATCAATCTTAAGGAGCTGGTTAGCGGAAAAGTCAAATACTAGTGTGTGGAACTTTGGCAGGACACACTTATAAATGGTGGAAACCTGCCTGAGTATTTCAAACACGGCCCCTCCGTTGCCCTCTGTTATGCAAGCAGCAACAATTCAAACCAGTTCCCTGATCTCACTACTGAGTCAACACTAAGGCAGCAGAACTGGGAAAGTCACCACTCCACAGAGATAATCAAATATCAGAATTTTTCATTTGGTAAAAATTTTATCAGTGCCAAATAAAACTAATGCAAATTTAGTAAAATATGCAAGACTTTGAGTAGTTCTTTTGTTGAAAAGGACTCTCAGGGAGCTTCCAACCCATCAGGCAATTGTCTAAGCCTTCTTTTGCTCCTTTGCCCTTTTCACACCCCATCTCTCAAGTGTGGGGCAGGGGCAGGGGAAAGGAGATGGGAAGCCAGAATGAACTAATCAGCATATATTTATGCATCATTCTACTCTAAATCTATTCCCACAGGTTTTTTCCTCATATTATGCTCCTCCAAAAAGAGAGCCATATTTATTCATCCCCCAAATTCCCCAAACCTAACCAATATCCTTCATATAAAGTCACCCTTACCAGCTATGAATGGCAGGCAATGGAATGAGACTAGAGACAGAGATGTGAAAGAGACAGAGACTTCATCCTGAACCCACACTGTGGAAATGAGACAAAACAAAGGATGTTAGCAGCAGACATCCAATCAAATAAGGAAGAACCAGCAAACATACAAACCTACCATGTATGCTTCCTTCTCTTACCTCCTGTTATCAACCAAAGATTAGAGAAGAACAAAAGCAATCAGTCTTTTCAGAACTATGTGTGTTTCTATCCCTGACCACAGTCATTTCATAGACACTCAACATGTCCATATGAGGCAGTTACCTATGTGGACTCCAAAGTCTGAGCACTTTGGGTGTGAATCCCACTTCTAACACTTATAAACTTATGGCAATGGGTAGGGACATAAGATAAGTAGTCAGAAGCCTTGCCCTACAAGATGACTTAAGGCAGCTCCCTGTGCCTCCATTTTCTCATCTGCAAAATGGGAAACAATAAGTTCCTAGCACATATAACTGTTTTAAGGATTAAATGAATATATGTAAATATACTTAAAACCTTGCCTGGAATATAGTTCATAGATACATCATGCTAATTAACATCATTGTTACTAGCACCCATTACTATATTTAACAAAACTAAAACCTGAAAGTAAAACTGGACTTTTATTTTCCTCCTAACCTGTCTTTTCAGAAAACAGCAACTCTGTCCTCCTAGTTCTTCCACCCAAACCCTCCCTTCCCTCAGAAAGTCCTGTCAACAGAGTTGGAGTTCCACCTCTTAATGTCACCTCCAGAATTGCCTCTCTTAGTCTAAGGTTCCACACCATTCCCCTCTCAAGGTACAGCACAACAACAGTCTCCTGCCGCCTCAATCTCATGCCCCTCCACCACTCCATGACTCTACAGTTAGTATGCCATAGAGGAAATCAGACAGCATTCCCATGATGGTACTGTCTTCTGCTTTTTCCATTACACCTACACGTAAAGTATCTACTTTGACACAGGCTCCAGGACCCTACCAGAATCTATCAGATATTTCAAGGTTACATGTCAACACTTCTTACTATGCTGAGACAGAGCAGTCATTTGGAACATAGCCTCTCAAATCAGATGACCTAAATTCAAATGGTAAAAATTTTAACAGTGCCAAATAAAACTAATGCAAATTTAGTAAAATATGCAAGACTTTGAGTCTCTTGAGCTTTTAGCTTGAGTACGCATCTAACATGTGCCAGTTTCCTCATTTATAAAAAAAGAAGCTAGTTCTCTTAGCCTAAAAGGCAGTTGGAAAGCGTTCAGTGTTTAGAACTGGGCCTTGCATATGGTGAGCTTTCCAGGCTGGATGGTTATACTATCTCCATCCACCACTCCCAAGTGGAGACTGAACCCAGGGTCATAGCTCTACCACTAAACAATATATTCCTTGGTCCTATTTCTAGCCAGGCTGGTCTTAGACCCCATCTGCTGCCAATGCAGTCCTTGAACTTGTACTCCTCCTGCCTTGACCTCCCAAGGAACTTACAACCCACCAGTTGGGTTCCTGATGGGGTCCCACACTGCCTTAGAATAACTCCACTGCCCCCTCCTTTGAATGCTCTTCCCTGACAGAATATTTAAAACAACTCCACTGCCCCCTCACCAGCCTCTCACCTTCATGTCACTTCACTCTCCCTATGTGAAACAATTTCATGTACCTATTCCTTGACTAGTTCTCCACCCGGACTGAACTCTGCTAGCGTGCAGACTGTCTTTACCTTTGCCATCTATTTCTAGTTCTGACTCAAAGTCTGACTTCTGGTGGCTGATGCAAATAGCATGCCATACTTAGAAAGCTGCCTGCTCTCCATGGTCTCATCTGATACCAGTAAAAGTTAACAAAAGTTACACTATCATCTCCCACTTATAGACAGGTTTTAAAAAAGTTCCAAGAGTTAGATGACTTGTCTTTGGAAAGCTACTAACATAACAAAACCTAGAAGCCCTGCTTTGATTCAAAGGGTCCTCTGTAAGGATTTAATACCCTCCACTGAATTCACAGAAATGTTGCCCTCTTAATCTACTGTTTAAATCCATCCCTTCAAAGTTCCTGACAAGTTCCTGAGAAGTGTTACAATGTTGTAACTAACTCTTCACTAAGACAAGAGTTGACTAAACCATACGAGCATACAAACTGACTCTACTTATTTGTGTTGAGTATAATCTACTAGTTCTGGGGTGCTAAAAAGTTTCCTGTAAAAGATGGGGGGCAATGTACTGCCAATTATCTCTGTGATAGTGGTACCAGTTATTTGATCTCTGAAAAATCAATAAAATAGCTGAGATACCTTCAGGTTCAAAAGTCATGATCAGATGGGTCGGGTAGAAGGTGTGGGGAGGAGGTAAATCCCCGAGAAATATCTTTATATACAAATGGGCTACTACATTCCTCGGAATGATGAATATTTTCATAAGCGTTGTGAAGGGCTACATAGGTTGGGTAGGCTCACAGGGTCTCAAGGCATTGTAGCCCAGCTGGAGGTGACACAGCATGTAAGTTGTCATCAGCCACCTGGGCACTTGCAGGATCCCAATGGCAGATGGCCAGGGCTGCTAATCTTTGAAGGGGCTCTCCATCCCAGGCTGACCGAAAGTCCTACTGCAAAATGAGAATGGAGACTGGGACCTAATCTCTTTATCAACGAATTTTAGGGAGGGCCTCGCCAGTTTCCCATTCCCAGGCCTTAATCACCCGCTCTTAGCTGTCATAGGCCAGCGGGAACGGTTATGGCCGGGCTCAGGAACGGCCTCGCCTCCACAAGCCCACGGTCCCAGGAGGGTGCGCTCCCACTTGGGACAGTCACCGGCCCGGCGTCACGGTCGGTGGCTGCCGGGTCTCCCGAGGCTTCCCGGTGCCCGCAGTCAACACGGCGACCGTGACAGCGAGCAGCCCTCAGGCCCCGCGAGCCCCACAAGCCAGGCAACTGCAGGATCCTCGCAAACTTACAGTTTTCCTACTGCGTACGCGTCACGGCGGGGTGACGTCACGGGCCGGCGTTCAACGAGGTCAGCCCGCGGGCGCCGTGCACTGGCCCAGGCCCCGCCTCCAGCGAGCGGCGGGAGACGCCCCGTCCCGCCCTGCCCGGAGCGGCGCGCAAGCGCACACGGCCAGCCGCCTCGTGCCCGTGGGCTTCACAGACCGGCGCGCCTAGGCGGCCACTCTTCACCATCTTCACACAGGCCCTGAGGCGAAAAGGTCCCGGGTCCATGGAAGGGCGGAGACGCACGAGAACAAATCAGATTCTCGCCCGGGCTTGGGGCGGACGGAAGGGTTCTTACGTAGTTCTTCCGCAGACACTGCCTTCCTCCCCTCACCTGCTCACTAAAACTTGTACACGTTTGGTAACAGACACTTGTTCTCCAGAGGCCCAGGGGTTCTCCGCCAGGGTCACAGGGGCAACTCCCATGGGCCCTTGCGCAGTCCCACTTCTGCCCCCCTCCCCCGTCCGCGCCCAGCTGGACACGCCCACCAAGGGTAGACCACGCCCGCTCCACTCCAACCAGAGCGAGCCCCGCCTATGTATGGACCGCCCACCTACTGCTAGGCCCCGCCTCCAAGAACCGCTCTTCCGCGTCCGGCACGTCGGGGTCAGCTGCGGCGGAGGGGCCCCGCCCTCCCCGGCCCCGCCCTCCCCGGCCCCGCCCTCCCAGTGCCTGTCAGCGTCTCTGCTGAGAGCCTTCTGCCTCTTCCTACCGCAGTTCCCTTTTACAAGTCACCCGTTAAGTTTATCAAGTAGTGACCCGAGTAAACTTTCCACCTTTCCCTTAGGTGACGAAAACCCGGCTGTCCAGCTCTGGCTAAAAGACCGCTGCGAAGAAAGTGAAAGCGGAGAGTTGACCACAGAATCTGAAGACTAATTACTGCTTCTTAGGAGTTCCACGATACTCCTTCAAGCAGAAAAAAGTAAATCTTATGATAAAAAAAGAAAGGAAGGAAGGAAGGAAGGAAGGAAGGAAGGAAGGAAGGAAGGAAAAAAAGCTGTTCAAATTGTTTGTCTTGTAGCAAAAATAAGATGCCTTGGGAAAAAAACTAGCACCTAGAAGAGGACATATTGAAAAGAGCGAGGATCACTTTTATAATTTATAGACAAGTAGCCAGGTCAGGGATTTTTCAGGGCAGCCTCTGTGTGTATTTAAATCTAACACAATGGTTTGTTTACGCTTTTCTTTGGGAGTGAGGACTGGAAGCTGGTAGCTTTTAAGCAGAGACCTGCTTGAAAATAAGCTTCTAAGCAGAAGCAGGAGAGAGTTGAGGTCCAGGAAGTCTGGACCCAAGAGATCCTGCCTCAAAAAATAAAATAAAACAATAATGGAGCCCAGGAAAATCAATCGAGATAAGTAGTTTTGAAAGAATATAATAAGTGTGGCTGAATACTATACAATGCTTTTATCTTTATCAAATGATATAATATAAATTTTTGTACATAATTTTGGAACCACTTTTATTTTGTGAAAAATGTAGAAAAACTAACATTTCAAAAACTTGCACATATCTCTAGTGATTTTTTTTAATGAAGAATGACCTTAAGATTCTGTCTTTTCATTATTCACATGCTGACAGGTCTTCTATACCATTTCTCCAAACAGGATTTTTTTTTTCTCATAGACCCATTACGTCTTATTTTTTATTGCTTTTATTGAGCTATATTTTTTTCACCCTTCATCCCCACCCCCTTCTGCGCTCTCCCATGGTTCCCATGCTCCCAATTTACTCAGCAGATCTTCACTTTTTCTACTTCCCATGTAGATTAAAATCCATGTGCATCTCTCTTAGGGTCCTCATTGTTGTCTGCATTCTCTGGGATTGTAGGCTGGTTTTTCTTTGTTTTATGTCTAAAAGCCACTTATGAGTGAGCACATATGATATTTGAATTTCTGGATCTGGGTTACCTCATTCAATATAATGTTTTTGAAATCCATCCATTTTCCCAAAAATTTCAAGATGTCCTTATTTTTTTTCTGCTGTGGAGTACTCCATTATGTAAATATACCACATCTTTATCCATTCTTCAGTCAAGGGGCATTTAGGTTGTTTCCAGGTTTTGGCTATTGTAAATAATGCTGCTATGAACATAGTTGAGCACATGTCCTGGTGGTATGGTGGAGCATCCTTTGGGTATATACCCAAAAGTAATATTGTTGGCTCTTGAGGTCCTAATTTTCTGAAAAAGCACCACACTGATTTCCAAAGTGGATGTACTAGTTTGTACTCCCACCAGCAATGGAGGAGTGTTGCCTTTACCCCACATCCTCTCTCGCATAAGTTGTCAGCAGTGTTCTTGATCTTGGCCATTCCTACAAGTGTAAGAAGGAATCTCAGAGTTGTTTTGATGTGTATTTCTCCAACAGCTAAGGATGTTGAGCATTTCCTTAAGTGTCTTTCATCCATTTCAGATTCCTCTGTTCAGAGTTCTCTGTTTAGGTCTGTACTCCATTTTTTAAATGGGATTATTTGTTCTTTTGATGACCAATTTCTTGAATTCTTTGTATATTTTGGAGATCAACCCTCTGTCCAATGTGGGGTTGGTAAAGATCTTTTCCCATTCTGTAGGCTGCCATTTCGTCTTGTTGACAATGTCCTTTGTTTACAGAAGCTTCTCAGTTTCGAGAGGTCCCATTTATTAATTCTTTCTCTCAGTGCCTCTACAACTGCTGTTATATTTAGGAAGTAATCTCCTGTGCCAATGCCCAAACAGGAATTTTTAAAGGAGATCTTCTAGCTAATGCCTCAGATTCTCCTACAGGCAAATGTGCTTTTGTCTGCGGGGTCCTTGGCCAGCAAGCGGCCTTGATCAGTAAAGCCATCCAGAGAGGGTCCTTAGAATCACCACCACAGCCTGCTTCAGGGAGGAGGTGATCCGAGAACCAACTCCAGTGCTGAGGGGACCTAAGAGAGGGCAAAACAAGAAAAATCCCCCAAGTACACAGTCAGTCACAACAAAAGGACCAAGCCACCTAGACTCTCTTGACCACATTCAAAGGAAATGATAGACAGGCGCCAATGCAAGAATTCCTCCAACAACCTGAAAAGCAACATGTTAACACCAGGATCCAGCGAATATGCAACAGGAAGACTTGAAAAACCTAATCCAGAAGTAGTAGAAGAAATAGACTTTAAACATAACATTATGAAACTGATAGAAACCATTAAAGAGGATGTGAAAAACTCCTTTAAAGAAATGGATGAGAAGACTAACAAAGAGTTAGAAGAAATGAATAAATCCCTCAGAGATACACTAGAAAACCAAGAAAAAGCAATCAAACAGATAATGGAAACAGTTCAAGACTTGAAAACCGAAATGGAGGCAATGAAGAAAACACAAACCAAGGGATGGCTGGATATGGAAAATCTGGGTAAACAAACAGGAACTACAGAGACAAGTATAACCAACAGAATACAAGATATAGAAGAAAGAATCTCAGATGCTGAAGATCACCATGGAGTACAGCTAGAATTTAACAACAATTCCACCCCCAAAAAGCCTACAAACTCATGAAAACTGAACAGTCAACTACTGAACAACTACTCCTGGGTCAAGGAAGAAATAAAGAAAGAAATTAAAGTCTTCCTTGAATTCAACGAAAATAAAGACAAAACATACCCAAACCTATGGGACACTTTGAAAGCAGTGCTAAGAGGAAAGTTCATAGCACTTAGTGCCCACATAAAGAAAATGGAGAAAGCACACATTAGAGACTTAACAGCACACCTGAAAGCTCTAGAAAAAAAAAGAAGCAGACTCACCCAGGAGGAGTAGAAGACTGGAAATAATCAAACTGAGGGCTGAAATCAACAAAATAGAGACACAGAAAACAATCCAAAGAATCAATGAAACAAAGAGCTGGTTCCTTGAGAAAATCAACAAGATCGACAAACCCCTATCCAAACTAATCAAAAGGCAGAGAGAGAACACTCAAAATAACAAGATCAGACATGAAAAGGGGGACATAACAACAGACACTGAAGAAATTCAGAGAATCATTAGGTCTTACTACAAAAGCCTGTATGCCACAAAATTGGAAAATGTAAAAGAAATGGACAGTATTTTATCTAAATACCATATACCGAAATTAAATCAAGACCAGGTGAACAATTTAAATAGACCTATAAGATGCGAGGAAATAGAAGCTGTCATCAAAAACCTCCCAACCAAAAAAAGCCCAGGACCAGATGGTTTTAGTGCAGAATTCTACGAGAACTTCCAAGAAGAGCTGATACCTATACTCCTTAATGTGTTTCACATAATAGAAACAGAAGGATCATTGCCAAACTCTTTTTATGAAGCTACAGTTACCCTGATACCAAAACCACACAAAGACACAACCAAGAAAGAGAATTACAGACCAATCTCACTCATGAACATCGATGCAAAAATTCTCAATAAAATACTGGCAAACTGAATCCAAGAACACATCAAAAAAATCATTCATTATGATCATGTAGGCTTCATCCCAGTGATGCAGGGTGGGTTCAACATATGAAAATCTATCAATGTAATCCATAATATAAATAAACTGAAAGAAAAAAACCATGTGATCATTTCATTAGATGCTGAAAAAGCATTTGACAAAATTCAACACCCCTTTATGATAAAGGTCTTGGAGAGATTAGGGATACAAGGTTCATATCTAAATATAATAAAAGCAATATACAGCAAGCAGACAGCTAACGTCAAATTAAATGGAGAGGAACTCAAAGCGATTCCAATAAAATCAGGAACAAGACAGGGCTGTCCACTCTCTACATATCTCTTTAATATAGTGCTTGAAGTTCTAGCAATAGCTATAAGACAAAATGAGATCATGGGGTTTCGAATTGGAAAGGAAGAAGTCAAACTTTTGTCCTTTGCAGACGATATGATAGTGTACATAAGTGACCTCAAAAACTCTACTAAAGAACTTCTACAGCTGATAAATACCTTCAGTGATGTGGCAGGATACAAGATCAACTCAAAAAAAATCAGTAGCCCTCCTGTACACAAAGGATAAAGAAACAGAGAGGGAAATCAGAGAAACATCACCTTTCACGATAGCCACAAATAGCATAAAGTATCTTGGGGTAACACTAACCAAGGAAGTAAAAGATCTATTTGACAAGAACTTTAAGACCTTGAAGAAAGAAATTGAAGAGGATACCAGAAAATGGAAGGAT